>SRQL01000092.1:0-63867 GCA_018360575.1 Claviceps sp. LM454 group G7 | reverse complement strand
GACGAAGCCAACAAGGCGTTGATGGTCTAGAAGTGATGATAGGGCATCTTCAGCCGACGCGTATTCCCCCTCAATCGCGGATATCGGCTGGAGGTACTTCGTCATTGTTGTTTTTCGTGCGAGCCCCAAACTTAACGCGCGGCACAAGAAAATTGCAAGAAGAACGTCGTGTCTGGTGAGTAGGTATGTCCGTACTTATCAGGGGACGTAGTTGTGGAAGGACGAGAAGAAGAGAAAAGGTGCTGAGACCACGCAGTACAGAGCTTCTGAACGCGTTGCGCATTGGAGTAATCGGCAAAAATGAAGGTGTGTGTGTGTGTGTGTATTTTTCACCCTTACGTAATCGAAACAATCGACTACGATGATCCCTTATAAGGGGAAATCAGGCCAGCTAGCGCCATACCTAACTAAGTAGATACAGGTAACAACTTCGGCTCGCAACACATGATGCGAATTTATTATTTAGCCACCTCTTCTCCGTCAGCGGGTGTCAGGTGGACGGCTGACACAGCTGACAGAAATTAAGCGGGCTGACCAGGAGACATCACTGATCAGTGATACATGTAACATTAGGTATCTAGGTATAGCCCCCCCACACATAAGTATGTACATACATATGTATGTACCTACTTTGTTTCACTACCCTCGATGACGTACCTACATGGTATAGTCAGCTGAACGCTGGTCAGCCATCATTGAAAACAGCGGACCCTGGGCGGCGCCGGATGCCATTTATGAACACAACTGGCTTCTGTCGACATGCTCCTCATTGCCCGCTTGCTCGACTTATGGTGCATTTCCTGAACACTATCTTCGAGAAGCGTAAAATATTCTGACTGCGGTGGACGCTAGGGCAAGAATCAGCACTTGATCTAGCTAGCGTATTCAAGCTATTCCGGGAGCCTCACAGACACGCTGCTTCTACAATGCTATCTCATCCCGACGAAGAATGTTCTATCAGATGGCCACTCAATGAAGAAGACATTGAGAACGATGTCCCAGCATCCCTTCTCGTGGAGAACAACGAGCGAGTGATGCAAGCTTTATCCGAAGCCCCTCGTGTAACACAGGGCCATTCTTCACAATACCGCGACGAGAGACTCGATCGACAAACAAAAACACAGTGGCCAACTGCGAAGGTACAACATTCGATCAATGTCAATATTCAACCAGGATCTCGCGACTTTGCTGAGCCTAGATCTTCAGCCAAACCATTACTTCCTGATGGAGATCGCGAAATAGCTCTTTGGAGATGGGTGAACATTTCAAATCTGGACAGCTTCATGCGGGACGTATATGACTACTACGAGGGCGGAGGCCTGTGGTGCATTCTTTGTTCAAATGCGTTATGGCTTCTGTAAGTACGACTCCGCGAACACGTATCATGTTTATGCTAACAGTAAGCAGGGAGACTCTTTTCGTTACTGTCTTATTCACTTTTATTACTCAATGCGTTGATTATGCCAAAGTGCCGGATAGCAAAACCCTGACTCAAGTCGTCATCAAGCAATGCTCTCGTAAAATGTCGTTCTCATGGAGCTTCGGAATATGGCTATACTCATTCTTCTTCATTTGGAAGTCCGCACAGTATTTCTTCGAAATACGTCGACTGATTCATGTCAGGAACTTTTTCGCCCACTTACTCGAGATTCCGGATCAAGATATGCAGACAATTTCTTGGCAAGATGTCGTTGTCCGAATTATGAAATTGCGAGACGAGAATCCTACAACTGCAATGAACATGCCAGGGGATTGTCGCCGCTTTATCGGAAGCCGATCGAAAGGTAGATTAGACGCTCACGATATAGCGAACCGCCTAATGCGCAAAGACAATTTCCTGATTGCCATGATCAACAAAGACGTCATAGACCTCTCTTTACCACTGCCCTTCATCAAAAAGAAACAACTTTTTTCCAGAACGATGGAATGGTATTTGCAGTATTGCATTCTGGATATGGCGTTCAACGAGTTCGGCCAAGTCAGACAGGATTTTCTGCGTGCGGACAGACGGTCTGCACTTAGCCAGAAACTCCGACAACGGCTGTACTTCGCCGGGTTGTTAAATCTAATCTTCGCACCAGTAGTCTTGGTATATGTCGTTATTGTATACTTCTTCACCTATTACAACGTAAGTGCGGTAGGAAGAGTGTCTACCCTCCCCCGCCCTCCCCGCCCTCCAGGGGACCTGTCGTTTTGTACGAGTTAGGGCCTTACTCAACAACCCTTAGGAATACCAAAAAGATCCAAAGTTGGCCGCGGCTCGAAAATACACAGCGCTTGCAGAGTGGAAGTTCAGAGAGTTCAATGAACTACCTCATTTATTCTATGAGAGGCTGCACATGTCAATTCCATTCGCGACGCATTATATTGACCAATTTCCTAAGCGTATGACTGAAGACGTTGCCCGCAGCATTTCATTCATGTCCGGCGCGGTTACTGCAATTCTGGCTGTATGTACTATTCTTGACTCTGAACTCTTTCTAGGATTCGAGATTACACACGAAAGGACTGTGTTGTTCTATCTGGGTATTTTTGGAGGTATATGGGCTATGACAAAAGGAATTGTGTCCGATGACACGACTGTATTCAATCCTGAGTTTGCGCTACGAAATGTCATTGATTATACGCATTTTATGCCCGATCATTGGCAGGACCGGCTGCATAGTTTCGAGGTCAAGAAAGAGTTTTCCGAGCTCTATAAGATGAAGGTGATTATCTTTCTGGAGGAAGTGCTGGGTATAATCACAACACCGATGCTTCTACTCTTCTCTCTACCCAAGTGTGCTGAGAGCATCATAGATTTTATTCGTGAGTTCACGGTTCACGTGGATGGACTTGGTCACGTCTGCTCGTTCGCTGTGTTCGACTTCCAAAAAGGTACAGGACAAGCTGTTCATCGAAGAAGGGACTGCGACGTCAGAGAAGACTTCTACTCAACCAAGCATGGAAAAATGGCCGCTTCCTATTACGGATTTCTCGACAATTATGTCTCTAATCCCAGATTAGGCTTTCAAAACCAAAGGCCGCCAGGAAGTCGCGAACCGTTTCGCATGCCACCAACCTTCTCTGGGCTCAATTCTCCATCTTTCGCTGTGGATACGCGGAGTTTCAACTTGCTTCGACCGGATCCAGCGAGGCAACGAACTCATGCGATCAATCTCCCGGTTCCTAGAACGGGTAAGGAGGATGCGACAACATCGACCGCACGATTCTCTCCGACGACTTCAGTTTTGCTTGACTCACGCGATGAACCACCAGGCCCTTTGCCTGAAGCAAGAAGCTTAAATCGACCCCGTCACGCTAGAATTGCATCTAAAGGAGCATATCTTGTACCCGATGAAAGCATTGAACAAGAAAATGATACGAGAAAACCTACAGAGATAATTAATATCTGTGAAGAAAGGGGACTATTGGGCGACTCCATATGGGAGACATCACCAGGGCACGGCGTGAGCCGCGAACACCGCCCAATGGATCCGGAAGAGCCGCAGGTGGGCGTTTTAGAACTGATTCACCAGCTCCGGCAAGCGCAGTATTGTCGGCGAGGCGGCGGTGTAGTCTAGACCCCGACCTCGTTGAAATGACGTCAATGTGTGCCTTGCCTCCACATTCGCAGTATTCCGTGACCGCAACATCGTCTACATACTCCGTAGTTGGCCCTGCAGCATCGATTCATTTGAGGAGCATCAATAATGACTACGTTTATACAGCTAGCCATGTGCAGTTCAAGTGGAACTGGAATCTTTGCTTACATAGGGCAAATCCAATGCACTGAAACATACACCACCGTAGCAGTATGAGACATACTATGGTCATATGTATTCCTATTCATTCTTGTGATACACTACGAAGATACCTAGACTGCTAACTCCCGTCCTTCCTACAGGGCCCCATCTGCCAAAAATCATTGCGAGACTGTTAAACGACAACTACTCGACCTCAGCATGCTGGCGGCGCCAAAATTTGATGACCCCCTCGAAAGCGTGGCAGTTGTACAATCATGACACAAGTCGTGCAAAGCAAAATGACACACACAAAGCAGGATCATTGCGATCGGTACCGCGGCTAGAGAGAGAGGAGTTGCGAATTCATTGGCCGCAGAACAATTTAAATGGGATTAGACGGTCTTGACAAGACTCGCTTCAGGTCACGTGCTCCATACCCCCTTTCGAGTGACATGGAGTGTTCGAAAACTTTTGTCACTCGAAAATTGCCGGTACCTACGGAGGTGTACAGGGTATATTTCCCCTCTCAGAAAAGTACCTCCATGTGAGCGACCCGCACCACCCCACTTTTCTTTTGCTCCGAAAGTACATACCTGTCTTCGCGGAATACAGAGACTAACCGAATTAGGTATGGCGTGGCTACTAGCGCGAAAAGGAGTACCTGACAGGGTCTGGGAAATTTTGGCCTCCTACATCCGTACGGGAAACCTTAACTTCCCCCCCAAGAACTATTCCACGTCCACCCTAAATTTCCTAAAACGGTATAGCTTGGTTCAGGTCCCCTACTAGCGCGGTACATACATCTGTTTAGTGCCCTTTGGAGGTATGTACCGTATTAAGTTACCCCCAGTCAGTATCCACAGTACATTGACTAGCGTCACGCTAGCGGCTTGGCAGCATAAGTTCTTTTTGACCCACAAAACTTGCTCCCTCCCTCCGGACAAAAGGGGCGTAAACGGGGCCTAAAGTGGCTAGACCTCTTCTCGTGGGAAATTTACGTGCCCAAGCCAGGGTTTGAAAACCCCGCCCAACAGCTTAGCTTGGTCGACGGAGCTCCGTGTCATTCAGTCCTCATTCCCTTCAAATCGGCCACCTCTTTGTCGTTTCCTCTTCCTCTGGATCACCGCCTTCATTCTGTGTCGCAATCCTCACGCCACGGGTAGTACCATCTCAGCCTGACACGCCTATAACTGACGAGCTCATCCAATCCCCCACGGCTCAGCAGTCGCTGTTGGCGTTCCCCGCGATATTGACGACTTCACGTGCTCGCGCCAATCGAGCCTTGACGATGCTGTCTGTCACGACTGCCATCTCTCGGGCAGGCTTTCGACGAGCTGCTTCTGTCGTAGCTTCATCTCCCGCCGCTCCGAGCAAGATCCGACTTCCTAATATTGCCTTATGCCGAGCTCTGTCCACCACCGGTGCCTTGGGCGCGCCGCCTGCCCGCGATCGCATGCGAGAAATTGTCGCCCAGACGATCAACAGCATCGGCAGTAAGCGAGAGGGTCAGCAGTATCTCAAGCTCTTCACCTCCGTCTCGTCCCAAAAGTTTGCGGTCATCAAAGTCGGCGGCGCCATCTTGACGGACCACATCAACGAGCTCTGCAGGAGCCTGTTATTCCTCTACGAGCTTGGTCTTTACCCCGTCATTGTCCATGGTGCTGGTCCACAGCTGAACCGCCTCTTGGAGGAGGCTGGTGTTGAGCCTCAATTCGAAGAGGGCATTCGCGTGACTGACGCCAAGACCCTTGGCATTGCGCGACGATTATTTCTGGAGGAGAATATGCGATTGACGGATCATTTGGATGCACTCGGCGTGGCCACACGCTCCATTTCGGGTGTATTTACTGCGGATTATCTCAACAAGGAAAAGTGGCAGTACGTTGGCAAGATCACCAAGGTCAACAAGGCGGGCATCGAAAAGTCGATTGAGGCCGGTTATATACCCATCTTGACCTCCATGGCTGAGTCGATGGATGGACGTTTGCTCAATGTCAATGCCGATGTTGCTGCTGCTGAGCTCGCCCGCGCTCTCGAGCCCCTCAAGGTGGTCTATCTCTCTGAAAAGGGAGGACTGTTCGATGGAGAGGGCGAGAAAATTTCTCACATCAACCTGGACGCCGAGTTCGACAGTCTCATGTCGCAGTCCTGGTGTCGCTATGGAACCCGTCTCAAGATCAAGGAGATCAAGGAGCTCCTGGATACGCTTCCCCGCAGCTCAAGCGTGGCTATCATCCACCCCAGCGATCTGCAGAAAGAGCTCTTTACCGACTCGGGCGCGGGCACTATGATCCGCCGCGGCGACAAGATCCGAAAAGTCACGTCCATTGATGAATTCGAGGACCTTGAGATGCTCAAGACGACGCTCATTCGGGACCGCGAGGGCCTCGATGCCGAAGCTACAGTCGATCGCTACATTGACTTCCTCAAGGAGAACCCCTTCGCAGCTTACTACGACGATACAATGCAGTGCTTGGCTATTGTCATGCCCCCCAACCAGGATCGCACCATGGGGACTCTAGCGACGCTGACCATCACCAAACCTGGCTGGCTCACCAACGTGGCCGAGAATGTTTTTGCGGCCGTCAAGAAGGACAATCCCCGCCTCGCTTGGACTGTAAGCGAAAGCGATGAGAATCTCACATGGTTTTTTGAAAAGGCCGACGGTAGCTTCAACCAGAACGGCAACGTCCTCTTCTACTACGGATGCGACTTCAAAGATCCCACCTTCGCCTCCGTCTTCGATGACTTCGTTACACACGGTCGCGCTATGCTGGGAGATTCCAATCTCGAGGCCCGTCTTCGCCGCGCGGCGCAAGCCGCTAGTGAATCCCTCGGTCGTGTCCACGCCGCTCAACAGGCGCGAGGCTACTCCGCCGCCCAACCGAAGTAATACATGGCATGGCCCGCGACAACGCCCCGATTGGGCGAGCAAGTCGCACCGTGTAGGGTTACCGAGGCACAGAAGAATGCTAGATGGCTGAAGCGGTTTTTTGATGGCATGACCTCGATTGAGTGGTCGATTGAGGAGGAGTTTATTTAGCGTCCGCGGAGTTCTCTTGTCATCTTTCTTTTCATTTTCGTTCCTCTTATTTTCATACAAAACAGAATCGATGCATATTTCCTTGGAGGTGTCACCTGACTTCACTTTGTGACTCCGTACATGTGTAGCGGCCACGAAGAGTGGCCCAGGTTGCTGATCTTAGTTCGAATCTTTGGCACATGGATCATTTTGTTGTGGATAGTTTCAATACCTTGCTAGACATGCGCGAGTGTTTCTACTGTACAGAGTGCATGCAGCACAACCCTCCCCTCCGCCATGACAATAATCCGGTTCGAGTCTGTAAGCGAGCTATCAAGCCGATGGCTGACCGAGATGACAGTCTTGTTTCTGAATTTTGTATTGACAATCGCATCAATCGTGCGTTGGGTCTCGCGATCAAGGTCAATCGTGAGTTCCTTAGATGTATCTTCCTCATAGAAAAGCCTGCATCTTGAAGTATCCAAAAAAGAAAAGAAAGACATACCTGCTCGTGGCTTCATCTAGAATCAGCACACCGCTCTCATTGGAATTGGAACCAGCATGGAGAAGAGTCCTCGCCAGGCAGAAGAGCTGCATCTCTCCAGCAGAAAGCTTCAGATCTGTAGCGGTGGAGGAGAGTCCCATCGCCTTCAGAGCTGATTCTCTGCCACAGATAACATTGGGCAAGTACGCCCTGGATTCTTGCGTCGGAGAATGCGTCATCGGGGTCGAGTTGTTTGCGAAGCGGGACCGATTCTTCGAGGAGGTCTTGGGACTCGGGAGATGACGAAGAAGCCCTTTCGGATAACGGAAAGAGGGCTCAGGGAGGTGTGAGTGGTCAGTACCGTCTACGACTCTATCATCTATGTAGACGGAGCCCATGGAGATATGGACCGGACTTTCCGGAGCCGGTTGACGACATACATATTCGAGCTCAAGCAATTTGCAAACCGACGTATCACATGGCATTACTTTTGCAAAAGGCGTAGAGACGTCAATTAAGTATCTCTTCTTTACTTCCTCCCTTCAGCCCCGTTTGGAACAAGTCGTGAAACTTCTGCGACATCTTCCACGGCACATGGCCATGAGGCTTCCGCATCTCTAGAAATCGCTTCATGTCCGTAATCTGAGTCTTGCGATGCCAATCGATAAAGGTGCCGTAGTTGCGACACTTTTTGTTGACGTTGAAGTCAGGGAACGGATGCAGCTGACAGCCTGACCCTCCACCCAGACATTTGTTACGATGTCGCCATTGGCATTGCACATCAAGTTCTGCAAGATGATATAGATGCAATGGTCTGTGTGTGTTCGATGTAGTTCTGGAAACTTCCCATCTGGGTAGCGATCTCCAAAGTAATGCCGCCAGTGTACATCCCGACGCACGGCATTGAGACAGTACACCGTGTGCACAATGTCGAGTTCGGCGATGTAGGCACTGGTGCACCCGAGCGGGTTCACTGGCCCCCGTGGGCAAGTCACGCATTCAGACAAACAAAATGGCTTTGAACTTCACTATCCGGGACGCCGCCGCCACTCGGGGATACGCCTCGGAGACGGACTTTGACACCTACAGCAAAGCGCTGCTAGAGCTGGCCACCGAGCGCGAGCTGCTCCCCGCGTTTCGCACCACGAAAAGTTCGTGGACATTTGCTGTAGACGTCGAAGTCCGTCTCCGAGGCGTATCCGCGAGTGGCGGCGGCGTCCCGGATGGTGAAGTTCAAAGCCATTTTGTTTGTCTGAATGCGTGACTTGCCCACGGGGGCCAGTGAACCCGCTCGAGTACACCAACTCAGAAACTCGCCCATGAACAGGGCAAGTGGCTGGGCTGGGCCCTGTCGGATACTGTAAACCCTCTGAAGGGCACGCGAGGCGATGTCCTTCGGAAGGAAAGCGGTCTTGAGGACTTCAATGAAGTCAAGGACGATGAAAGGGAGGAGCGAGGCGCCGTCGTCCGCGCCGTCCGGAATCTTTCTGAGCGTATCAACGCACACAGAACTTGTTCGCGGGGCAAGCAGCCCAGACTGTGATATATCAATCTTGATGTGTTTATTGACTTGTTGAAGCTGCATTTTGCGTGGTAATTTTGCTGCGTCATCGCCTTTTGAATGGGGGGAAGACGTTCAAAAAGATGAGGCAATACGCGTATGCATTAATGAAGGGAGTGAGTGAATGCACACAACACTTCGGTTGTGTCTCGATATAGGCTGCTTTCTACATACATATTGTAGTCAGACTTCGATACTGTCTCGCATGGGGAGTAGTAGAGGAGGTAGCAAAATGAGAGCATTGTAGTATAAAATACGACAGAGCAAGTTCTTCTTTTCGTCGCCGAGGTCGATCGTATATGCGCGCGTAACTGTGTGTATATGACGACTTATATGTAGGCTATGAATGTGAGTAAGCATCGACGAATGTAACCGCTTCTGCGTTTCGATAAGGTGAAAGCCATTGCCTACCGTGAACCTCTTGTACCCTGATGACTTGGCAAGATCCCGGAGATTTGACTCAACACCTCACGTATTTATAGCCACGACCATTCGGCTATTCATCACCGTCCCAAATCTTGTGCCTCGCTGCTCCCCCAACGCCTCTTCTCCACATCTAGCATCCCTTCCTCAAAGAGGGTAGCCCATCGGCCAGCCAAGTCTTCGAATTCGAAGCCATGTGGCAAATGAGCTCCTACTTCCGCAGCGACGGAAGTCACCAGCTTTCCGTCTAGTCCGCAGGGAACAAATCGCGCCCAGGGATTGACGCTTTCATCGCCCGTTACGGGAATGTCAAGATTTATGGCGATGCCCAATGCCGTAACATAACGGCGATGATGCACCCCCAGCGCAGCGATCTTGCGCGCTCGCCCCGTCTTTATCGAGACCCATACACCGGGCTCATCGCGAGCAATATACGTCTCGATGCCAAAATTCTCAGACAGAAAGCGCTGCGTTGTCGTCTCCAGATGATGAGCGTACGAAGCAACCCCGTACTTTGAATACAAGCATGAGTGCATATCCAATACGGGCCACAGAATCAGTTGCCCGGGGCCGTGATACGTCGTGAGCCCCCCTCGATTTGTTCTCTTGACCTGCGGTATGAAGCTTTGCGCCAACTGCGTAGACCGTGTATGACTTACGCGCAGCGGACTTTTCAAACGAGCAGCTTGCTCTGCTGTAAGATCGTCCTGCCGACGACCCAATGTAAAGGTAGGCTCGGCCTCGAAGGAGAGCAGACGTGGTTTTGGCGCCTCGCCGTGTTCGCCGGAGGTCTTCTGCTCCTCAGATAGGGCTTTCCAGGAGAGGAACCGCCCACGATGCTGCTCCTGCAAATCTTCGGCGCGGGTGTATGGGATGAGACGGGCGCGATGATCCTGTCCTGTGAGATGGACATGCTCCAGGATGCGCAGAGGGCTGCGTGAGTGAGACCACTTCCGGAACAGAATAGGTCTTGCGAAAGGAGCCGCATCCAAGGTGCTGTGAGGCCGTACGGCGCGGGAGACTAGGTTCACAGAATTGAGAGTCACAGCTTGTGTAAAGATTGCCGAGGAGCGAGGGGACATGAGAGCCATGCGTGACATTATCGCAGCGGCATGGACGGTAGTTGGCGAAAGTTATGTCCCCGCGAAATGACGCGACCTTGGTAATCGAGAACAAGAAATCACGAAACGCTTCTCAACATTAATCTTTATAATATACAATTACACGGCAATCGTCAACAAATAGGGCCATCTCTCCGGCTTCGTGGTTTAGTGGTATAATTCTCGCTTAGGGTCACACCCTCAGCTCATCTGCGAGAGGTCCCGGGTTCGATCCCCGGCGAAGCCCCATAACGACTTCGGTCGTTTCATTTTTGAACTTTGTTCCATATGCCATTTTTTTTTTTTTTTTTGCGAACCGAAACAACAACAAGTGTCATGGTTACGAGCTAATTCGTAACTTACGAGTTTACAACAACACTTTCACACCTTTGTATGTATGTACCTACGACATCCAAAACGGACTTTTGAACAACATAACGCTTTGTACCTTTGTATATACGAGTCACGACGTCTCAATACCTCTGCGATGTCGAACGAAGCCGGACCTTCGAAAAGACGCCGGTTGCTTCCTACTACGAAGCTCGAGGACACCGCATCTGAAGGAAGTACGCGGCCTTCAAAAAGACGCCAATTGCTTCCTGCTGCGGAGCTCGAGGATACCGCATCCAAAGAAAGTACGCGGCAATGTTCGAAATGCGCGTACATCCTCCCGATCCCTCACTTTGCCTCCGCCCGCCGAACCTCTGTACTCACCAAGACTTGCGAGCGATGCCGAGTTCAGGATAGGCGAGTCCCTCGGCAACGACAGAGTCGCGATAGCTCTTCCGAGAATATACGAGGCTCGAGCGAGTATAGCCGGCTTTCAAACGAGACCCCCTCGCAACAAGAACGCCGCGACCGCGCCTATACCGCATCCGAAGGAAGTACGCGACCTTCGAAACCGCGCCGGTTGCTTTCTACTACGGAGCACGAGGATACTGCACCCGAAGAAAGTACGCGGCCTTCGACTTCGCGCCGGTTGCTGTCTACTACGGAGCGCGAGGAAACTGCACCCGAAGGAAGTACGCGGCCTTTGAAAAGACGCCAATTGCTTCCTGCTACGGAGCTCGAAGATATTGCATCCAAAGAAACTACGCGGCAATGTTGGAGATGCACGTACATCCTCCCGATCTCTCACTTTGCCTCCGTCAAACGACCCTTCATGCACACCAAGACTTGCCAGCGATGCCGGGATCGTGATAGGCGAGTCCCCCGGCTAGGACAGTCTCGACGAGGCCCGAGCGAGTATAACCGGCTTTCAAACGAGACCCCTTCGCAACAAGAACGCCGCCGGAGACTTGATCGAGACGACCGCGCCTATACGGCATCCGAAGGAAGTGAGCTCGAGGATACTGCACCCAAAGGAAGTGAGCTCGAGGATACTGCACCCGAAGGAAGTACGCAGCAGTGTTCGAGGTGCTTGTACGATCTCCCGATGTCTCACTTTACCTCCGTCCAACGACCCTCCATGCTCACCAAGGCTTGCCAGCGATGCCGGGATCGTAATAGACGAGTCCCTAATCGGCTTTCAAACAAGGCCCCTTCGCAACAAGAACGTCGCCGCATCTCCCGAACAGTACGGCGCAATCGAGCAGAAGCAATTTCGATAGCCCCGCGCCCGGCTTTCGTTTGCCACGAATGCCAGATTCGTCGCCCATTTTCCGGGGCTAAGTCTACGCAAGATGGGATATGCTACTACTGTACCCTCTCCTCGCCTACGCCTCTCGAGCGGCAACTCAAGTGGTGTTCTCGCGGCGAACATGCTGCTTCCCGGGATTCCTTTCTTTACCGCGAGGTTGAGTACGAATCGTGCCTCGAACACGGAGGACACCTTCCGCCTTCAACCTCCGTTCCGGAACCCAATACCTTAGACGGCCTTAGCCCACATCCTGTCCGGGTCAACGTAGTCGGCCGCGCGGGAACCGACAAGTCCATTACGACACAGCTTGTATCGTCGCGGCCAGAGACAATGCAACGACCCCAATTTCCTACCTCGCCTCGTTTGGCATGCCGGAGTTACCGATCCCCGTACCGCCCTCTCGGCGTATGTCCTCCTCCACTTCCCGAAGCATACCGGTTCCACTCTCCTGTATGATATTCCCAGGGTCCCGATGCCTTCGAAGGTAGTCCCGATTTTCCCCTGCCGCCGGTACCGTACGCAGAATGCTACGAGGACGTCGACGGATAATCAATGGAGAGAATAGTTTCCTCTTATGGTCTCGTACACGATGACGATCCATAAGTCCCAAGGAATGACTCTTGACCTCGCGACAGTACATCTGAAGGGTAGGGGTACTCCGCGGCCGTTAGGGCTACCCTACGTTGCCCTATCCCGGGTGCGGCGTCTTGAGCACCTAGCTATCTTTGCGGACATTACCCTCGACGAAATCCGACCCAACTTTACTCGCGCACTTGAGTTACGCCGACTAGATGAAGCAAGACGGGCTTCGCAGATTCTCCTCCCTCCTGCGGGGCCCTCTACGCTACCTAGCGAACGCTGGATCTTCTAACGCCCCGTCCTCTTACGTTCTCTACGGTGGCATCTACGGGTAGACGAGGGAGCGAGAGGGATAGGGAGGGTACGCCAACGCCTCGGGTTAGGTAGCTGTTTATATGTAGGTATTGTAGTACGATGTCTAGTCAAGTCAGATCGGAATTTGGATTTCGTCGCGATTTAGATTGTGGGAAGAAACCCTTGGAGCATGCGTATACGAGGGGGTTGAACGGACATGAACAATTTGTTGTATTCATGGAAGCTATCTAGGAGAGAGAGAAATGGAAGAGTGAACGGACTTACCTCGTGGTGTTGATAACGCGCGGTGTGATGTACCGATTGCTTGTGGCCACGTTCGCATGTGTCGTTGAGAACAGCGCCCCCAATATATTTTCACGAGTTTCATATGTGATCCTTGTGCAATTGAAAATGAAGAGGATCTTGAGGGTATTCCAATTCATCAACAAGGATTTGAACCCCCGGCTTTGCCCCTTGGCGCGCTACAGTTCTGGCTTTGTTGTCGCTGAAGAATGCTATTGGCAGGCTCGCGGAACCGCCAACAGTCCTGATGGGTTCTTTTTGATCTGGTGTCTTGTCCTTCTCCAAGAGGGAAGAGAGATCCCTATCCTAATTCGGGGTGCTGCGGCTAACCAGCGTGCGACAAGTTCACGATGCGCGTGTCAATCATAATGGCATCGCGAGCCATCATCTCAAAGATGCCGGTAACAACGCTGCGCTTGTAAGATCACATGGGCCGTCTGCGTATGAGCAAGACGATGGGCCCATGTGCCAGAAATGTATCAGACCGGTCACCGGCGTTTGTCGGCACAGTCGTGGGCCGTGGCTACAGATCACGGCTTGCAGTCGAGAATCGAGATACACGCGGCAGCTTCTTGCTTCGTGGTCTACTTGAGGGTTCCGCGCATAATATCTCCATGTGAGAAGATCCTATAAACTCAAGGAGGACTCCAGACTTGATAGGTAGCAGAGCAGAAAATGCTTGACCAACCCCCAAGCTAGCGGGATGCCCGAGGAAGCAGTCTCTATCTCGATATCGTCATGACGTTCACTCGAGTCACTGACATGCTTCAGCTTAGCCGGCTGCCGTCGTCGACGTCCATGACCCGTGGTCCAACGACGTCATTTCCCCCGATCAATATGTTCGATCTGGATCAAGGTGGAAGCTTAACGCATATAGGGGACAAATTTCTGAAGCGAAGAAAAGCCTCCCGAAACGGCACTGACAGCTTGAGTGACGACTTGACGACTTGAAAGGGGTGTCTGAAGGCTTGTGATCACTGGGTGGCGTGAGCACGGTACATTGAGCTGGCATGATCAATGCACTATCTACATTACCTATGTGTCGGTAGTCAAGATGCCGAGCTATGGAGATTTTGAGTAGAAAGTTTGTGCTCATGAAGCTCATGGCGGCTAGTCAGCTCGATGACATCACAGCCAGACATGAGCCAATTGGTGGCCGCGGTGGAAACGAATTTTGGCTTTTGACTCATCAACGTTGCATCGGATCGGGTTCGGCAGGTAGATTATGTACCTACCTAAATGCAAGCGCAAGAGATGGAGCACAAATCCCGGGGCATGAGGGAATCGATAAGCATGACAGTGACAATGATGAGACATTAGATGGCGAGTTACTCACTGCGGACACGTCGCGTCATGCAACTTGGCTGTCGCTTTCTCTCTTCTCCTGCTCATGCAGTCTGGAGTCTCAGTGACCATCTCGATGATAGTGGAACTTCAAGGAGGCCGAATTTTGAGAGCTATGCATCTTTTGTATTCACTTCGCATGCTGTAGACTGTCTGTCCTTGCCTCATCAGTGACACGGCGTCAATAACCTGGAGACTAGTTGGGGTGTTGCTTTCTCCAAACAACGCTTCAGTCATTGCGTTTCATGACATGACGAGACGTACACATTCATTTCTAGTCACTTACTAAATAATTACACGATCCTTGAAAGCGAATATTAGCTGCTTGTAGATCAGCCTGTTAACTTTTTTCTTCTCTTTTTTATTCCAATTTTATTCCCAAAGATGACTGAACAAAGCCCGAGATAATATCCATTGCCAAAGCGAATGTCGACCTATGTGTGTGCCGTGCCTGTACCTATTCGGAAGCAAATCTAGCCGTTGCGAAATAAGAAGTAAGTACCTGGTATTTCTTCTTCTCTACAGATGCCACGCCGTTTCGCGCGGAGTGCCCGTGCGCCACGGCGTTTCGAGTCTTGACCAAACTGCAAACTGAAAAGGAGTCGATTAGTTCATACATTGTTAGCCGGTCTGGACTCTTGAGTCTGAAGTCTGGATCTTGTGGACTTTGGAATGGGGATCTTGTGAACGGTGTGGTTTAGCGTAGGCCAGGTCGCCATGGTGACGTCAACCATCAAGCAAAGCTCGTTGCCTAATGCAGCCAATGGTGTTGCTGTGTGACTCCGCTTGTGTCGTCATCGTCCAGCTGCGCCCCACTTGATCGCTCTGCAGACTGCAAGTATGGCACCTTGGAAACTCGCGATGAACCGAACCACCGCCACAGAAATCTGGACAAAACCAAGGATTCTCGAATAAAGATTTTTTGTTCGTTGCTAGCCTAGAGTTTCTGCGCCGTCTGGTGCTTAATTGATCCGCTTTTTGGTACAGTGAGTGACGCTACATTAGGTAAGCCAGTACGTTGGGAAGAAGTCGTTTCCTCCCACTATGTACCTTAGCTGTCTGTGTGACGCCAACGGCACGGCGTAAGCTTTATTATCTGGCGACGGCCCTCCCTGCATATTTCCGCATCCTTCTTCCATTTCTAGCTTTCTCTCCCGGCTCTCCGTTCACGGCTCCGCGTAAAAATCTGAGAACCTGTTATTGCCGACGCGATTACTATATATTGCATACAGTCGTGAATTTTCTCACTCATATGCTTCGCAGCCGTTTAGGCTCCCTATAATTCATAATGCTCAAGAGTAAGTCTACGCAACCTGTCGCATCAGTCATGACGGCAGCAAGAGTTACTTTTGGACTTGCATCACTCATGAGAATCTGAATATTGATCAAATCAACTGACACATCCTGTAGATTTTTCCCTAGGCCTCGCTGGCCTCATAACCCTGGCTGTATCCATGCTCTTCCTTTTCTTCATCGTCCTCTCCGGCGTCAGCGACTCGACGCCTCTTAATAAGACATACTTCTTGCGCGCCAACACAGGTGGCATAACAGGTGCCAGAGAATTCTCTCAATGGACCTACTTCTACATATGTGGCGACAACAATCTCGACTGTGGTAGCGCCAAGGCTGCCATCCCCTTTGGCTCGGCTTGGGACTCTGGTGCCCAGAACGTGCCTGAAGGATTGGGAGGCAGCCACGGCAGTGGTACGACATCTTCCAAGTACTTCTACATGTGGCGATTCAGCTGGGTGTTCATCATCATCACCCTCTTCTTCGAGATGCTAGCATTCTTCTCGGGCTTCCTCGCGTGTTGCGGCCGTCTCGGCGCTGCCATCAGCTTCATGATCGCTGGCTTTGCACTCATCCTTCACACCATCGCCACCTCTCTATTCACTGCAGTTTTTGTAAAGGCTCGCAATCGCTTCCGAGACGATGGCCGCGAGGCATCTCTGGGGAGTTATGGCTTCGGCTGGATGTGGGGTTCCTGGGCCGCTTTGCTTGTTGCCAGTATCTTGTTCTCCATGGGCATCCGAAAAGATAAATCCCGTGCTGGTACCTCAAGAAGCATGGGGGGCGACATTGGTGACGCAGGCGTGGTACGCGACACCAGCACCACAGGCATGGTACATGACACTGGTACCACAGGCGTGGTCGGTGGTTTTGGCAGAGGCGGTTTTTTCAGTCGCGGTCGTAGCACTCGATCATATGAAGGCCGTCGCGTCAAGGATGAATATTCGTAAATTCTGGGCTTTCCTTGCCTAGGGGCGAAGTGATTGGGCGCGCAGATTCATGAGTTCATGAATGCTTTCACTTGAGAAGCGAATTATTCGAAGCGACTTCTTCAAGCGGCAGTTGCGAGATTCGTGTAATCCAGGATTGCGCCACTTCAGCCTTCAGTACTATCGACACAACAGGATATTCTCCGACATCAATCTGGTCGAAGATTCCACCTCAGGGTGCGCAGAACGCTGGACTTACTAATGTCCCCGTCCTCCGTTCCCCTATGTTCCTCTTACACTCGTTCTCTCCGTGGTACCTTTTTTATACTATTTCTTTACGACGCAGACGCTGTAATAATGATACTGAACGAAAGATGGGTGCTCAGTCAAGGGCACCATGTAAGAAGAATATGAAGGGTTTGGTCGCAGAATCGGTAAACAGGCACGCGATTCTTGTTTCTCTGCCACGGGGACGGTTTTGATGAGTCACTCCTTGGATATGGAAGTTGGATATGGGATGGGATCGATACCCTGTGCCGTAATGAATATGCTTGACTATCAGGCGCGTAATGTTTGAAAGTTATTGGAATGCCTTTGTACATACACTATTTTTTTAATATCAGCATTTCATGATCCACTGAATAGCAAAGCAAGTACTCTCGAATAGGGCATTGGTGATGAAACATTGGACCTACTCCCAACTATCCTTCTTTGTTCCACCCTATCCATAAGTATCTCCTCATATAGGGTTTTGTCGGCTATGCGACATGATATTACTCCAATGCGCCAAAAAGATCCTCTAGTGATCTATCATCCCGGCTGCAACGCCGATCTACAGACATTACCTCTTCGTGGGGACCTGCCGAAGTAGGGTGAACGTTGACTGTTTGCTGAGAAACCACTGTAGTACAAGCACTGAACTGGGACATTCGATTTATATCACACTTAGTAGATGAAAAATAGCTGCCACTTTTTTATGTTTATTGCTCAATTGCTCTCTACGGCGCACACCCAACGCGCACATGTTGCTCCCAGGGCTCACCACGCCTCGGCCCTCTACCCCTTCCAAACCAACATCCACCCCTCGCGCATCGTGAAGAAAATAGAGAAGTTGCTCCCGTGTAGTGCGGAAGGAGGGGAAGCGTACATGAGAAAGGGGAAAATAAGAAGAAGAAAAAATGAGAAAGAAAAGAAGATAAAGAAGAACAGAATGGAGGTTTGACGAAGAGTTTTGAGTAGACGACTGCGGTAGATGTGTTTTCTATGACGCGGCAACAGGTCCATAGCTGATGGCGGCCGGGTAGCTTGATAAGCGTCGAACATCCAACAGACCTGATGAGCTATAACCAACCACATCTCGAATCTCAATATTTTATCACCGGAGTTGATGTTCTTCATTCCTGGGCGTATCAACGCACACAGAACTTGTTCGCGGGGCAACCAGCCCAGACTGTGATAAATCAATCTTGATGTGTTTATTTACTTGGTGAGGCTGCATTTTCCGGGGTAATTTTGCTGCGTCATGGGCCATGGCCTTTTGAAGGAGGAGAAGACGTTCAAAAAGATGAGGCGATACGCGTATGCATTAATGAAGGGGGTGAGTGAATGCACACAACACTTCGGTTGTGTCTCGATTTAGGCTGCTTTTTACATACATACGTATGTACTTGTCCGTTGTGGTTGCGAAAGCCAGCGGTAGGGGGCGGTCGGAAGAATCCTCAAGGCAAGGCAACGAGAAAAGGGAAGAGAGATTACAGTCCCACCGATCAGGACGGGCTGTTGGCTCCACGGACGGTATGCAGAGCTGGACGGGATGCAGTGGCTTCCTCTACTGATTTGGCCTTTCCTCCGTTCAGCACTTGTCGTAACCACTCGGCCACCTCCTCGTCGCTAGTGTCCTCCCCTCCGAGCTTGAGATGGCCGACGGCCTCGGCAATTTTTTCGGCTTCCTCTCCCTCTTCGGTCTCCTCGGCGATTGTTTTGGGCTTGGACAAGGCTTGTAGCCAGGGATGATTCAGAAGCATGGCGTATGTGGCTCGCATCTTGGGTATCTTGTGTAGGCAGCTCGAAACGAAGTCCTGCGCGGTTTCGGAGAAGCCCTCTGTGGGAAGATCAGGGGGGTCACCTTCCACGATGGCCTAGAAAAAGCGGGAGCAGAGTCAGCATGTCAGTGTTTCTGTAAGTTGGGGAGAAGGAGTTGGTGTCCCGTTTGCAACGTCCACAAGTACTTACACTCAGTTGACTAAAGATGGTGGATGATACCTCGGGAGGATAGGGATAACGACCCATGGCGCACTCGATGATGGTCAAACCTAAGCTCCAGATGTCGCTCTGCACGCTATATGTTCCATCCGATGAGCCTGGTGCCGACATGCCTCCGCCAGAAATTCTCTCGGGCGCCATGTAGCTCTGACAACCAATATTTGTCTTGGCTATGCTCGCGACTAAATTTCCACTGACTCCAAAATCGCAAATCTTGACCTGGCCTCTGCTGTTGACTAAAATATTGGTCGGTTTTACGTCGCGGTGGATGATGTTGTGTTCGTCTTTCAACGACTTCAGCCCCTTGACAGTAGAGTAGGTGATCTTTCGCAGGATATGCTCGGGAATACCATCAGCATATAGCTTGTCAATAGAACCGCCGTCCATGTACTCAATGCACATGTATACTGCTCCTTCTTGGTAGAAGGCACCATAGAAATCGATAATGTGTGGCGAGACACACTCATGAAGAATGACAAGCTCTTTCAATATGGTTGTGAATTTTGCGTCGTCTAGTTCCAGTCGTATCTCCTTCATCGCCATCATCTTGCCGGTAGTTCCGTCGCCTTCGCCAGCCTCGGAGTCGTCAGTATCCTGTCTGGCATTGTTGACCGCTGTATCCGATACGGAGTGCGGCAGGCGAACTCCGGATAAGCCGTGACCGAAACGGGGGCCTTTTGGCTTGGCGTGTCTGACTTTGTATACAGTGCCATAGTTTCCTTTGCCGAGCTCTCCTTGTATTTGAATTTCATCGAGGGATATGCTGAAGGTCTGGCCGCTGGCAAAATTCACGCCAGTTTTTGTTATTGTGGCAGCTCCATCGAATGTGATCCAGCCTTTGTCGGCATCAATGTATTTTTTGAAATCGTCCAATTTCGAGCCGAGCGTGGCACCAGCAGGTCGCATCCCGTCAGACGACATGTTGCCAGTTATGTCTGACAGCCTGGGCGCACCGGTTCGTTTGAAACCGGATGTGAGTGTTGAGTTTGCGCTGCCCATTTCTGACAGTTTCATACCAAACTTGTTGGCCCTCCTCTCACTCAGAGATGGTTGCATCACGGGATCTGATCTAGGATGCGGCACGGCGCTCGGTCGATGCATCGCGTTCGGTGGCATTCCTAAGCCGGGGAATCCGCTCCTTCCAGGTAGGCCGCCAGAGAATGGAGATGAGGGAGAGTGCGGCGAGGATCCTATAGGAGATTTCCCCATGCGCGCTTGATGCAAAGCCCGCGCTCTAGCCATGACATCGTTTCCCATGGCGCCGGCAGTCACTGACGGAATCGTGTGAGACGGGTTTCTCGCTTTACCGAGGATTCCTGTTGATGTCGAATTCGGATTCATGTTTGGCGGATCAGAGACGGATCGAAGAGAGGGCATTCGCTTTTGTAGCTCGGCCTCGAGAGCTTGTGACGTTGGCGGGGCATCGGTATCACATGAGCCACGCCCCTCGCGAGGAGATGTCGAAGACTCGGGATTCTCTGATCGCTCCATCGCGTCCGGCGTGTCTGGATTCGATTCAGAGTCGCTCATGGCGAGTGCGAGGCGCTGTGGACGGTTTAAAGGGGCGTGGGCGGTCGCGGCAAGAGAGCAGCCCCAAGAGCGGATGGCGTAGCCGTTCCGCGCCAAGATTCGCTAACGTCAAACCATGCACAAGAACAGATTGGAGATGCGGTCGCCGGTAACAGTCCTGAAATGCGAAACTGCCCACGATTTCCACGAGATGCTGAAGTCCTTCGGCGTCGATTACGTCGGCGATCTTGACCCCAAAAACAGTTGAGCGGGGAGGCCCAAGGGTGAATTGCTGTCGCGGGGAGTTTGTGCTGTACCTATGTAGGACGGAATGGGTCTGGCGCGTAATCCACGGCATCATCAGCGAGAGTGGTTGTCGCCGGTCGGCGACTCGGCATGGTGGGGGGCAATCAATTGATGCATCATGGTCCATGGAGCACCGCTGCACCGGGCTCACCACCTTACAGTGGAGTCAACAAGGTCTGGTACAATAAAAGAGGTAGCATTGAATTTGATCTGGTTGGTTTGTCTACATAACCTACATACTTGTAAGTTGTACCTCTGTATTACCCTACTTCCAGATATCCGATTCAGCAACGCACCAATCGAGCGGATGCTCATAAGCATGCTTTTTTTCTTGAGTCCTGACATGCCGTAGCTGACCGCAGGAAACGATCGGTATGAAATCGTGAAATGCCAAGTCACGAAGCAGGACACTCTAAGCCGTGCCATCCAACTAAATTTCGTGATATCTAAAGGAAAGGAGTCCTTGTGCAACGATCTAATTATACAGCGCGGATTCTAGGCGCCAGAGACATCTCTTCGAGACAACTAGATTGCTGTTTCGCTTGAATGGTCCAGTTCCGCAGATATCCCTGAGTGATTGTGGACACGTATTTGCAAGCCGAACTCCAGCATTGGCCTGGAGGGATGGCAGAAACCTGTATCTGCAGGAATCAGATAATGACAGAAATATTCGCAACCAAAAGTTATCAATCACACGTGACTCTAGGCTGTTGTATGGTTGCGAGATTTCAATATCGCTTGCTTTTGGTTGACTACCTACCTACATACTGTCAGAGTACATGCCGTGGCCGGGCAGGATTCTTCATCGTGATCGATCAGGATGTTGTTGCAGTCCCTTGCGGATAGGAATCAGCGGTGAATTTAAAGGTGTCACAGACGATGACCTTGGACGTTGTACAGCTAGTGTTTCGCAAGTTTACCTATCCTTGGCAAGAAGAGTCCTTGGCGTGTTTAGGACTACGTTGATATATGATTGAGTAAAATTATATGCCCTTCATTCTGGTGGTGGTCAAAGTTCGAAGCAGCAATTGTCATGGCAGATAGGTAGCTACTAAATACATATTGGAATGAACTCACTGGACTTTACGTTGCATGTAGGTATGGCTAAGCTCATGAATATGGAGGTTGTACTTAGGCCCTCGTCAACGCCGGCGCTACCTCCTGTCTACAGCCCCTTGGCAAAATAACCTTACATTCACACGCCAAGAAGTCGTAGAGTATGTAAGCTTGTTTTGCGTCCTCACTGTTCTCCATATGTACATTCGAATGGAGGCGGAAGTACGGGGGTACGTACCTACCTAAGGTACTAATGTACGGAGTACCTAATGGGGCCGCTACCCCTTTTTCTCCAAACCTTCAAATTCTCGCCGAGTCGCGATGATGCCTGCAACTTCATGTATTCTAAAGGCTCAAGCGGCTCAAGCCTCATCTTCAGCACCACACTGCCTGCATTGCCGCTTCGCTTGACTCAGGTAGTACACAATGCGCTCTATGATCATAAAATAAGCCAATTTCTCTACATATTGACAGTTTTTCCTAATCGTTCCGGTTTCTTTGGATTTCCTCCATCCTTCTGAGTTTTACGACGTCGCATGATTGTCGAGGGAATATGTCGTGTGACTGCGCTGTGAACAACTGTACCCGACAACGCCACAGCACTCCGTCTTATTAGGAAGTTGTCGCGATGCCTTATCGGATACATATCTCCTCAGACGATATTGCCTACATCGTACTCCGTACATATTCCAACATATACATACTACATGACTTTGTTGCGTGGGGTGCAGACATCTTGGACGAGGACAAAAAAGACGAGATAACGCGGGTGCGGCATCCAACCTACTAAAAATCAAAACAATCTCTGCATATAAGTAGTAGGAGAACGCCATCTCTGGCAGGACATACATAATGCGGCCAACAACGCATCATCAGTTTGTGGCATTCGAACTGATTTGGGCAAACTTTTGTAAGTGCCATAGGGTAGGCACATACATACATGCGCATCCAACACCCGTTGGGTATACCGAGGGGCGCTTCTACAGTGGAGGGCGCCAACGGGGGCAAGTCTCACGAGGATCATCCTTTTTCGACACGTGGTACAGCCTGCATTCGAAGACTGGTCAGACGAGAATTCAACTAATTACACGCGCAGTTCTTTATTGGCGCTTGGCAGCTGGCTCTACGGAGTTGATATGTAGCAGCCCGACTAGGCACATAAGCCGGGGTTAATGTGTAAGTGTGGCAGTGTTGGTGTTTTAGTTTTAACATACATACCTAGCGGCCTAGGACGAGAGAACATGCTCAAAGAGGAGAGAGGCTTTAAATGTCGGCGCTGGGATGGCCGGAAAGAAGCTGGCTTCTTATGCCGCGATCTGGGGGGCCATGATACGGTGCTATGATTCGTTGCCGTTACATATACATATTGGGTGCCACCATCTAGTCATCCGCTTCGCCAATGATAATCTAATGATTGGGCGTGTTATCAATTCCATCGCAAGTTCGTGCGAGATGCTGCAGGCTGCAGCCAAGGACAACAATGACGGCTTATGCATCTTGATCGGCCCTCATATTGCCGCAAAAAACTTTCTTAAGTTGGAAGATCGGATGCTCCTGCCCCGCAAAGCCGGCCAAGCCTCCGTCCACTCACTGCCCCAGTGCCAAGATTGAGATTGTGAGTGCCGATGGCCGCCAAAGTCTGTGACCACTGACCAGTGATGACCAAAGCCTGTCATGTATATACGGCGGCCAATACCTATCTACATACCTACGTCTTCGAGTCTCGACACTTGTTTTGGTGGTGACGGCATCTGTTTAATGGATTACAATTTGCGGCGCACGTTCAATGCATCTACCGAGTACGTAGTCCAGCCAGCCCTCAGCCTCAGAAAGGTCTGTGCCACTGCCACCCCGTTCCAAGGCAGCTTGTCGGCGGCTTCATGACGGACATGATCTTGGCATCGCCAACTTTTAGCGGCTCTGCCAAGAGGTTGCGTAGCCAGCAGTCGCAGATTAATGAGGCACGTATCTGCAAGTTCTCGGGAGTTCAATATCTACCTATGCACGTTGAATGCAAGCAGAACACTCAGGAGTCAGGACAGCTCGGTTTGCCACTTGGTAAGTTGGTATGCTCAGTTTGGCTAATGAGCGCCACGAACAGCCCTGTACTCCGTAGGTATGTACCTATGTACATACCTAGGTAGGTACATAAGCCTGAAGGCCGCCGGAAAGCCACCCCCTTTGCGAAACGCAGAACGCCACAATGAACGAAGAGAGCATCGCTTTGTCCAACTTGTCGAGTCTCGAGTGTCGAATCTGTCCTCGGCTACATATCACACAGCCACCACATCTACGACATTAGCATCCAAGAACCAATCTGCACCGCTCGCTCCTCTCGCAGGTAAACTGCATTTCTTGGCGTCGCCCGTCGTAGGACAACTCAAATTGGACGAGTGACCCAGAACTGCGCGGCTTGTCAACCTGCGCTGAGACATGCGTCACTGACCACTTTGCACTTGTCGAGCTGCAGTGGTGCACTCCCAGAGTCCCAATCCATGCTGCCTTTGTTGCATTTGGCACTGTTTTTAAGGTTATTCCCCCGAGCCGGTGGGCCTCACTTCTCTTTGTACCCGTACGCGCAATGCAGGCGGGCTGTGTACATACTTCCATGTCGCCACCAGTGACTACTAAGTGAACTGTGACACACACCTCGACATGCCGCCAAACCTTACTAGCTGCGCCTGTGTCCGTACAACTTGTAATTGAGCTGACTAGTCAAAGTGATAAAAAAGGAAATCCCACATCGTTGACACGAGCGACGAGAGACAATCGTGGACGTTCATTCTACGAAGACGCTTTCGAAGCAAGAGCCTCCGAGAGTGCTGCCTGTGCAACCACAATCCTTGCATCGGATACGATTTCTTTCCTTTGCACATTCAACCGTTTTTACATCCTCACACACACAGTGACTGCATCTGGCTATTGATGGATATCGCTGGAGGCTTTCCCAAGCCGACGTCGTTTCGTCTGGCGCAGTTGGCCCAAGATGCCTATGTCTTGCCGCTAAAGCTCTTTGTCGAGCAAGGCGATGGCCTCGAGAACCATCCGTCATTACCTCACCTGTGTTTACTCGTTTTTGAGGCTGTCTTGGAAGTCGTATGCGTCAGTTTGCCGGGGTACATCATTGCCCGGCTAGGCCATTTCGATGCCGATAAGCAAAAGTTCCTCGCGAACCTAAATGTTATGCTCTTCACGCCATGCCTCAGTAAGTAGATTGAGCAGCCTTCAGCCTTTTATGCGTCCGCCGTCTTGATGGAATCAATCTAATTGGTGGCTCTCCCACGATTCAGTTTTCACCAAGCTCGCCTCACAGCTCAATGCCGAAAAGCTGTCTGAACTGGCCATTATTCCTGCCATCTTCGTCGTCCAAACTGCTGTATCATGGATCGTCTCCGTCTTGATCGTCAAGGCCTTTCGGTTCAACAAGCGAGCCGCCAACTTTGTCACTGCCATGGGTGTCTTTGGCAACTCCAACTCACTGCCTATTTCCCTCGTCATGTCGCTGTCTCAGACGATCAAAGGTCTCCACTGGGACCGAATCCCCGGCGATAATGACGATGAAGTCGCCGCCAGAGGCATCCTATATCTTCTGATTTTCCAGCAGCTTGGCCAACTTGTGCGATGGAGTTGGGGTTACCATGTACTGTTGGCCCCTAAGAACAAGTATGAGGAATACCAGGTCGAAATTGCCGAGGAAGGCCAACAAGGACAATATCACGACGAGCCCCAAGGCGACGAAACCCGTACTCTGCCTGATCCATTTGAGGGTGATACCGAGGAAGAAGACGAGAACCGTAGCGTGGATTCCCGCGACTATGTTCCGGCCGGTCGAACACCGATTTCCGGCGCATCGCAGTCCTCCATGGCCGCATCTAGCGATGACGAAGATCTGCTCTCTCCCAAAAAGAGCAGGGCAACGTACTCGACCTTTTCGAAACGTGTTCGCAGCAGTAGCCTGGACGGGATCACCAGTGAGACTCGTTTTCCCCACGTTCGCGATAACCAAGTCGAGGGACGGAGTTGGGGAGCAAGAGCTGGGGCTCGTGTCTACGGATACTTGCTCAAAATTCACAACGCCTTGCCTCGGCCTGTGCAGATTGTCATGTCTTTGATCAAGCGTGTCGTCGCGAAGACGTCCACCTTTGTTTGGGAGTTCATGAATCCACCACTGTGGGCCATGCTTGCTGCTGTCCTCGTTGCTTCAATATCTTCGTTGCAGAGGCTATTCTTCGAAGATGGATCCTTCATCAACAACAGTGTCACGAGTGCTGTCAAATCAAGCGGTGGCGTTGCTGTGCCGCTTATCCTGGTCGTTTTGGGTGCCAACTTGGCTAGAAACACCATGGCCTGCGAGGACAACCATGATCCTGAGGAAGAAGAAATCGGTACCAAGTTACTTGTTGCGTCTTTGCTGAGTCGCATGGTTCTCCCTACCGCCATCATGGCACCTTTACTGGCCTGCACCGCAAAGTACCTCAACGTCAGCATTTTGGATGATCCCATCTTCATTATTGTTTGTTTCCTGCTCACCGGCGCACCGAGCGCTCTTCAATTGGCACAGATTTGCCAGATCAATATGGTGTATGAGAAGACCATGGGACGGATCTTATTCCAGAGCTACGTTATTTGGTACGTTTTTTTCAACTTGCACGGTTCTTTATGCAATCCATGTCTAACAGTAAGAACAGGATTCTGCCATCTACGCTAGTTCTCGTCATGATGGCTCTTGCGGTTGTTGAATGGGCGCGTTAATCATAATTGGTGATTATCGATGACCACTCGCTTTGAGCCTCGTCTTTTTTCTTTCCTTTGCTTTCCATTTTTCTTTTTCATCCTCTATTTCTTTTTCCGTTCGTGCTCTTTTCTTTCCTTATTTTTTTCCTTGAATCCTCTATTTCCTATCTCTTTTTATAGCTTAACAACAGTATAGCCTTTACGAGACATCGAGCTCGAGTCGATCTACATCCGGTATGATTGGACAGTACCGATGTTTAGGGGTTAGGGATGGAACAAACGTCGAACGATCAGATAACCGCCGCGTGGAGGGCGGTAGACAGCTTCTTATTGATTGCATAAGCCTTGCTACTACCCACGGAGCGTGTGGGAGGCGATGGCGCGGCGTTTATGACTTTTTATGGTAGTGTGACCGCAGAAGCAAACACAGCGCGAGCGGCAAATTGGAATTCAGATGACAAACACCAGTGCGCACAAGTGATTACATATACATGTATGCTGTCTATTCATAAGTGTCCCTTGACGCACTCCATGCCCCAGATTTGTCCCATCATTCTTGTTCTTGTTCCCCTCTGTCTTCTTCTCCCTATTCCTCTAATCTCTCCCCTTCTTCCTATCTTTCCCTTCCACTCTTCTTCTGGCAATAGCAAGTAGTTTCCGTAGGGAATGACCTCCCTCCAAGGACATGGACCGGGGTCCCTCTCTTGGGCGGACAACTCGACCGGATCAGACAGTGCGGTCCGAGAGCTCACGAACAAAAAAAACAAAAACGAATGAGGATCACAAAGTTGAAAAGAGAGGAACAAAGCCGAGTCCAATTAATACACGAATCGAAGACCCAGCGAGAAAACATGGCAGCTCATTAAAAAATACGATTACATTTCTTGTCGAGTAGGTAGGAAGAAACCCCCACCGAGGCCTCATAAGACAAGACAAGCCCGATATTTCCTCTATGCTAATAAAGTCCACGAGACGACATGATACCATTGCCATCTCTGTAGTGGCGCAGACCGACAAAAGAAAAACACCCAAGCCAGGGAATTAGATTGCACGGAGGTGCGAAGCAGCAGTGACAATGATGTGAATAGGCGAAAGAAGAGAATAATGAGATGAGTTTCTTAAGAAGAAGAAGAAGAAGAGAAAGAAGAAAAAGACGATTTCCATGCATGATAAGTCGCCGAGATGTGCATGGTGTTTGGTGAGTCCGTGTCGAGGGGACAGGGATGACTCTGAGATATCGTCGGATGAAAGGAGGTGACAGAACGGCTGGATCGGGTATGTCCTTCCTTGTTGATGGCGTCCATTTGCCCAGATTCATCTATCTTGCGCTGTGAAGAAACAAAACGATGGAAACGCAAGCTGAGGGCCAAGAGATCTCTTGAAGCAAGCAAATAATAATATGTAGTGAATTGCCCTGCCCTTCCGCATCAGGGGTGGTTGAAACTTGGGGAAAAAAAAATTGAATACGGCGCAGAAAAAAGGTCGAAATATGGAACAAGAGGGGGTATTGGGATTTCGTTGGCACACATCTGCTTCGTATATGTCTCGGCTCACATGACTGTGCATTTGCCTTCTTCTCTCTCCTTCTTGACGCTCAAGGCAACGCGAGCGGCCTCTGTGAAGGCTTCGTTGACGCCGCGGTTCTTCATGGCCGAGCATTCTAGATACCGCGAGGCCCCTATCCGTTTGGCAACTTCGAGTCCCTTGTCGTATTCGATTAGAGGCCCCGCGGGACGCTCGTTGGCTGCGGTTTCGCGGGGCGCTGTGTTTTCGTCGCCGTCTTCGTCGTCGCCGCCCTTTTCTCGGAGATCGCATTTCAGAGCGACTAGGACCAGTTTGACACCAGGACAGTTGTCGGCGATTTCTCCGACCCATTTTGACTCGACGTTCTCTAGTGAGTCTTTGCTGTCGACTGAATAGCAGAGCATGATGAGGTCGGTATCGTCTAGTCGTCGCCCAAATTAGCCATTGAGCTGGCCAACGCAATCGGGAAGATGCCGTAACGCGCGTACAAGAAGCGCTGATGGGGTTGATTAGGGAGAGAAACCATACCATAGGACAGAGAACGCAGTCGGTCGAATTCTTCTTGACCAGCTGTATCCCACAACGACAATTCGATGTGCACATTGTCGACGAAAATGTCTAGTAACAGGTGCTTAGTATACGCCTTTGCGACAAGGTCAGACGGACTACATGCAGCCAGCAGGCAGCTTGAGCGCAATGCTCTGCAGCATTCATACCATGGACATAGTTCTCGAAGACGGTCGGTTCGTAGACGGTAGGGAAGTATCTGATTGCAGTCAGGTCAGTCCTCACGCATCATTGGCCAATTTTGCCTGCGAGAACTTACCCTCTGGTGAAGACGTTCAACAATGACGTTTTGCCACAGGCACCGTCACCTCTTTCGCCCCCGGCAGGTTAGCAATGCTGTCTTATCTACCCGAGGTCTTCAAGGCGCCAAAGCCCTCAATCGCATTGCGCAGCCCTGCCCACTCCATCTTGCGCCATGCGCTGTGCGACAGGAGTACATACAGAAGCACCAGCTTTCGCTGGACTGTTTTGGATCCGCCGCAGAGAGGCATCTCGCAAGAGGACAGTTGCTAGCTCGACAACTTCTGACAAGCACCGGGCGACAAGGAGGATTGTATGTTACTCGATTGCGCGTGGGTTCGGTGCATGCGGATAGAGCCCTGACGTAAGTCAAATTGGACGGGTGTATGTATTACGAGAGCAGCGCGATCTTGCCAGAGAACAGGAAATATTCAGGACGAATTGGTGTGACGTGGAGTCTTTCGCCGATTCGCCGATTCGGTTGCGACGGAGGATCTGAAGGAGGAGGATCGACGGTAAAGGGGAAAGTCGGATGTGCTGACGGAAGGAGGGATCAGACGTGGTGACTGGTAGCCAACCGAATTATAAGTTAGCCAGAAGGGATCACAAAGTTGAATGGTTGATGGTGACGAAGACGACAAGCGAGAGCATCCAAAGGTACATCTAGGAGGTCTGGCAAAGTAGAAACTCCTCCAGACTGCCTCGGAGTTGGAGACGCTGCTTGCTTGGTTGAGTCAGCTTGACTTTTGGAGACTTTTGGGCCACGCTGGTCACTGGTCAGGGACTTTTGACGGACCGGAGTTTAAACAGGCTGTGACCACTTACGAGTCACCACTGACGACCACTGACGGGCAGTGGGCTCCGCCGCCACAGAACACGCTTGGCTCATTTCCCCAAATTCCCCAGCAATTTCCAGGGCAAAAGATCAGAATACGAGTTGCACTGTACTCCGTTAGTCTGTAGGTATGTATTCCGAATCCCTCCACGCTTTGCGGCGTGGCGCCATCAGACAAGACATACCTACCTGGTACTCTGTGAGTCTTTACAGCTACTAGAATGACTTGTTATCCGTACAAGTTGCTTACATGCGGAGTGTGACTGACTCACAGTTAGTCAGTTACGTCTACTGGCCAGTGGCCTCAGGCTCAGTCAGCTGTCATGTCTCGGCTTCAGATCAGATATCCAGCCCAACCCGACAACATCGCGAACATCACAAGCATTCGCCAAATAACTTGTATCCAAGCTTGAAGCAGTCATCTGCATCCCCTGCCAGGGCTCTGATTCCCCACAAGCACGCTGTTCAAACTTCATGCACCAAGGGCGCGCAAATCCATCAGCCCACTTGTCTAGATTGGCCCGCCCTTGTCTGTTCCAACTTCCCTCCTAGAGTCCTACCTACCTTCGCATTGCACTTTGAGCTCCTTGAACATGTTTGACCTTCTTTGCCTTGTTGCCTCTGAAACTCGTTTCAGCATATGGGCAGCATTGCACGAGACACGAAGCATACTTAGTCAATGAAGATATACGTCAACCGGTGACAGAAAACGAGAGTATTGGAAAGTCGAAAAGCAGTACCCGATCCGTACCAGAAGGCAGATTTAGCAAATAAATAATTTAGGGGGCTACATTTGTACATACAAGCTACTTATGTACATGCCACTGCGCTTGTTAGTTCGTTTCAGGACCGCAACTTGCAAGCATGCAAGGGTTCCTCGGCAGTGCTCCTTTGTTCCTGTCACTCGGGACAAGTTTCGTTACAGGATCGTCCAGGGCTGACGACGTCATATCTGGCATGCCAGGCAGCCCGGAGGACAGAAAACGCATTTCGCGCGAGAATTAACCCGTGTTATCAAACTGCATGTCCAGCATGAGCTCACACGCGCATAACCGCCATCATGGCGAGCCGCTGGTGCAGAGCTTGCTGAAGATGCGAAAATACTGAGAAACTGCCCTTGATGCCTCCCGAGTCCTGAGAAGGCCGTCATATCACGGAAACATATGTTTGGCATCACATGATACATCCCGAAGAAACTGCAGAAGGCATGGACATACGTCGGCATTACAGAACTGCCCATATAACAGAACTGAATATGTACCAAATCTTTCTAATCATCGTCTCTTTGATATCCCTGCCGATTTCGTCCGATCCTCTCTCCCAGATCCAGCTTGCCAGCCTGTTTGTGTAATCCATTCACGAAGCCCCTTTCGCCTTCTCGTTCTCGGGCCTTAGAATCTGCCTCCCTGGCCGCTCGTTCCCGCTCTGCCAGAGCAGCTAGACGCTTTTCACGCTCGAGGTCTAACTCTGAGGCTGCGCATTGCATGGCTGCTAATTTACGAGCCTTTTCTGCCTCTCCATCATCGTCGTCGTTCGCGTGAGGCGCTTGTCTCGATCGATTGTGGTTGTAGCTGTGGCCGTTTCCGTTTGAACGATATCCATCTCCATTCCCGTTTCCACTTCTTGCTCCCCGGCCATCATTATCTTTGTGCCTAGGATCGTGCATGTGCCCTTGTGGTGGTGAATGGTGTCTTGCCCGATACGAGCTATGATGGCGATTATCCTGATATCGTGGGCCTTGACCTTGGCTTTGACTCCGAAAACCATCTCGTCTCCGCGTTGAGCTGTGTCCGCGCCCTCGGTCTTGAGAACCATCTCGTCTTCGCAGTGGACTGTGACCGCGCCTCTGATCGCGAGAACCGTCTCGTCTACGCGATGGGCTTAGTCCCTGGCCAGAATCCCGACCATGTCTCTGTTGCCTTCGATGCTCATCGCCATCGCCTTCATGACGATACCGTCGAGGACTGCGAGAACGCGAGTATGATCTGTGCCGTCGTCTGTGCCGCCTTTTTTCATCCTCCGAGTCTCTTTCTCGGCTTCTGCTCCTGCTTCTATGCCTTCGGTGTTTTCTCTTATGCCTGCTCTCTTTATCGCCCGATCTCTCTTTCTTCTTCGGATCATCGACACCCATTGAATGCAGTAATTGTCGCCGCCTGATCGGATCGTTCATCATTGCTTCGTATGCGGCCTGCTCTTGTCGCTTGATCGCCAGTAGGGGGTCTTCTCGAATCTTGGAGGCCGTGTCTCTTGCTGTATTCGCATTCTGTAGAGCCATGAAACTGTCCTCGCCAGCTGACTTTTCTAATTTCTTGTGTTCTGTGCCCTTGATGAGGTTGTCGATTCTTCGCTTCCCGAGGAGATAGGCTTCTGTTTCTTCGCTCGCACCAACTTGTCCATCTGTAGGGCCTTGGTACATCCAATCGACTCGATCTATTCGTTTCTTGCCACCTGCTTCTTCGAGCTGCCGCTGCAGCTCCTCCTTGGCGCGCTCTTCTTTGATTTCATTGACGCGTTGTTGGGTGCGCTTACGCTCCGCGAGGGCCTTTTGCTCCTCATCCCAGACGGCTTGTTGATTTCGTCGTAGGGTGGGATGGAAGGACTTCTTCAGGTTGAGATCACCACCACCCATGATGGGCTATACTGCGCTTTGCGGCGGCAATTTTGTTTCGTTGGTCAAGGGGAAGAAGTAGGTGAAAAGAAATGGAATGCGAAGTAGAAGTGCGAGGTTGGTGAGAGTTGTAGTTGCCAGTTGCCTTGCGGGCCGCCGCGGCCCTTGCCTGTTGGTGATAGGGCCCACTTTTCTGTTTGGCTTCAACAGGTGATCACTGATACCTAACTGTATCACTTCAAACTTAAGTTACGGAGTACTACCTGGCAGCCTGGGTCATCTACTTCGTACAGGTACAGAGACACAAAAGTACATAAGTTCAACGAAATCATGCTCGAAATTGCCCTGTATTCATCACCACGCATCTTGTTTTGCGCCGCCTAACTTAACACGATCAATTTCGTCTTAGGAACCCTGATAGGCCATGACTGGGACACAACATGGCCTACTTTGCACTTAATCATGACAACATGCTTGCCTATGCAGTCTTGACAAGAGAATCGTACTTCAGAGTCTCAACCGAGCTGCAGCTCGATAGGCCTCTCTCTGCACGCCGCGAACAGCAGTGCCATCACAAAAGGAAAGGCGGCCAACCCCGTGTTTGCAGCACCAGCTGAATCCAGACATGTATCATCGTCTAGTAGAAATCTCGTGTTCCAAGCCCGTCTCGAGTTGTTACTTGTATCATAAATCTTGTATTTCGTCCAATCGATCCACGCTCAATATTCAGTACAAGCCAGCCTTGTGGTCTCTCATGCGCCCTATCTCCCTGCCATCAAAAAGAACATCTAATCCTACACACATCGCAACAATAGATCCTCATCGTTCTACCAACTCGCTCTCTTCACTCCCGGAATATTCCCCGCTAAAGCCTGTAACCTGAAGTTGAACTACCTGCCTGTTAGCTGCCTGCCACTGTCGCATCATATTCGAGATGCATGACGTGGACGGGAAACTCACTCTCGTCATCTTGAAATCACTCAGTATACCGCGCCCTTTTCCTCCCATGATGCATCTGTTTCGGATCTGCGTCGGCCGTGTATACGAATGCATTGATGCGAGTTGGAGCTGAGCCGTGGCGCGGACTCTGGGGGGGAGGGTCGTGTTGCGGATGACGTAGCGGAGGGCTTGCCTGTAGGCTGTGTTAGTTTCATCGCTTGCTTACGCTTTCGTTGACTCAAAGATGCCTTGTGTTGCTCAATCGTGAAAGGAGTGAGAGGGTCTTGCGCAGAGAATGCGAAGACGGGGGTGTCGGTCCTTACCTCTCGGCTTCGAATTGCTCGAATACTTTGCGCTTGGTATGGTCGCGAATGGTGCGGATCTTGACGAAGCAGCCCAGGTCGAGCTTTTTGGCGCGAAATTGAGACATGCTGGGCGGTTTCGGGGTTGGACGATGGAAGGGTGGGAGGAGGGTTGGCGATGGAATCGCGAGATGAAGTTCCGTGGAAGCAGGCCGGTTTTGCCGGAGTTATTCCGCACCATAAAAACTTGGCTATTGCGTGCGATTCCAGTGACAGCGACGATAGGTCTCGACTTAACACACCAATTTAAGAGGTGGCAGAGATCAGAGTTGATCTTAGAAAAATAAAATCCAAAAAATCGTGACTGCTGAAGGGAAACACACGGCGGCCCTGAAAATCTCGATGTCAATCACTTGCGTCCAGAGTATCACTCGTGCGACTATCCGTACTCCGGATAAGAACATCAAGTTGGTAAATTACCAATGTCTGACAGCGACTGCCGGCCACTCCCATCCATCTTTTCATTTCTTCTCCTGCGACTTTTGATACCATCCATACCCTCGTATTTGAAGCCACAGATTTACCAAGTTGCCCGGGCCCCAAAGTGCAAGGTTCATCGTCCCTTCACAGAACCAATATTTCAACACAACTACAAATCAATCGTGATGTTACAAGATGCCCTATTGGCTTACAAGCCTCACGAATCCAGATACAGATAGAAAAAGTTCCCTGCAATTTTGTTTCGGTGAGGAGTATCATGCAGGCTGTGACCACTTGAAGTGGGCCTCGGGCCCAGGCCAGAGTCAAAAGCGAAAACAGAATAAAGAGATATGTTGAAATAAGGTTTACCGCTTGTTGGTGAGAGGCAGGGCAGGCGGCTGGGGCGAGGGCTTGTTCTGCAACTTCGCGACGGTATACACGATGCCGCTCACAAAGCCTAGCAGGATGGCAGAAACACTGCCAAAGGTGACGGGCGCTGCGAAGAAGATGATTCCGAGAATCGCCACTGGGAGTTTGTTGAGGGCACCGACCATGGCGTATGTGGTGGACGACGTAGCACGGATACACCAGGCTGTCGAGTAGGAGATGAAAATGGCTCCGAGACCAGAGTAGACCATTCCCGTGGCCATGCTGCCGCGGGATGCAACGGGGAAGTTTTTGTTCAGGTTTGCAGCGGACCAATCCTCCACAAGAAGCGAAGAGAGAATCAGCACGGGAATGGTGAGCAGATTGTTGTAGTACATGACTGCCACTTTGTCAGCTTTTGGTGCCCATGAATAGCCAGGTTCTCGCGCAGGTTACATACCCTCCCAATTGTTGAAACCTGTCTTCTTGATGACCTTTCGGACGCTCAACGCATACATGGCAGCGCAAAACACGTTGACTCCCATCCAAGCATAACCGGCGTTAAGCGTGGCCAGGGCTGCAGCGGAAGCTGCACTCTTGGCATCTGCCCAAGCAGCAATGACGGAGCTGAGCACCATCATCGCAAAAGAAACAAGAGTCAGTGGACTGACACTGCTTCCAAATAACATGACCTCTCCATAGGCGATGACGATGATGGTCAAGTTCTTGAAGATAGTGTAGACGGGCACAGAGAGAAACTGCAAGGCCTTATTGCCAGTATAGATCATGGCCACCAGTAATAAGGCAACAGGGAACCCTAGTCGATATCGTTAACATTATTGGCAGCTAGTGGCGCAATGAGAAGACCAGCGAGAAATCAACAAAGAGAAAACAAGAGCAGAGGGGAGAATTACAGCCTTTGGCCTTATGTGAGTCGAATGAACCCAAGTCTTTGATCAAGCCTGCTTGCTTGCAAATGACAATCGCAGCCGTGCCGACGATAGACTAGGACAATCAGCATAGTGCCTTGAAATATTCTGTATCACGGGATAATCATGAGAATCATTTCTCGAGCGCTATCATACCTGAACCGCGAGGTAAAGCAAGTTCATATTCCAGCCCGAGCCTGAAATGACATACTTGTTCACAATCGTCATGCTCATCGAGCTCAGGCAGTATGCCAAGACCGAGGCTCCACGGTTATTATCAAGCGACGAGACTCCCTTCAGCGCGTCTGATTTTGACCTGGCAGGCGTGAAGACGGGTGCAGACTTGGCCTGGCTATTCGCATCGGCGTAGCCATTGTTGGCGGGCATGGGCAGCACCAGGTCGTCGCTCTTCTTGTCCGACATTTTTGTGCAGGTAGAAGACGCCGCAGAAATGGAGACGAAGCAAGACTTGTCCGACGCAAGGATAGGAGCAAGTAAGCGAGCGAAAGCAGCGATTGCGAGATGAGAGATGTGGAACAAATGGCCACAGGTGCAGAATAGCGACGGGGTGATGAAAGGGTCAAATGCCAGACCAGAACAAGGGGCGACTGAATGAGCCGCGAGAATTCCCAATTAGGTGTTTTCTTCGCGCTGTCACTTTTGTTAAGGAATTGTGCTACATACAGAATTGGCCAATCAGGGGCGTGCCTGAGCCACATAAACACGAACACGCCACATGCAGACATGCACGCCACAAAGATCGTCGGAGTACATCCTGATAACAAACTCGTCGAGTGCATCTCCTCTTCAACTTTCTCTCCAAGGTTCACATGATGTCGCATGCCGATGTTTGGTGCGAAAGCTCTTCTACACATATTATGCACTCCCTTCTCGCACATCCGCATCCACACATCAGAAGGAGACGCATGTACGACACGTGTATATCTGCTCAACGACCCATTGTCTTCTCTGCCCTATGGCTGGAGTTTGCCCAAGGTTCATCCCACAATGCCTCCCTATAAGCAGGAAAACTCGACCTGTTCTCAAGCAAATGTCAGACAACCGTGTTTGGGACTCTGATTTCGACCAGACTTTCTTGGTAGTGATGTGCCCTGAGCCAGATCTTCAACGCCCCTATAGAATACACATCCAACTTCAACGGCTCATACCTCGACCAATCCTTCAAGAAAGACATTATCTTTCGAAGAAAGGCTAAGAGCTGAAGATTCGAATGGAACAATCGATACAAGGACGCCAATATCGAATAGGAATGCCAAACCTTAAACTTAGTCTGAAGCTGCAGATTTAAAGTTACCCACGCCTTACCTATCCTTCTTAGCACAGTTCGGTCTTTCTAGTGCAATATGCCGCCATGTTTACTTTGGACAACGATACCTGTCGCGGTAGTCTTCGGTTTCGATTGATTCGCACGCGATTTCATGTCTGAGTTTCCATCCCTGGAATGAATGAGAACATGTTACATATGTATGGGATTGCTGATCGAGGAGAAGCGGAGACATCGTCGTTATTCTGGTTTCAAGTTTCAAGTAAGTTCTCTGAGCGCGCACAGTGTTACTCACCCTCTCCACCATAGCATAGGCCCTGAAACTTGGAAGATGAAACTCCGTTGAAGTTCTATTTTGCACGAATCGCCGAATGGACGTAATCGGGGCGTTGACGCGTGCGCCAGGATATCCACGCTTGGAATAGTCGTTGATCTAGCCGTGCACGGTGCATTGGAATGCTCGCAAACCCGTAATTTCCGGTATGGAACCGAACCTGCTAAAACGTGGCCGACATGGTCAAGCATGGTCAAGCATGGCACGACTATCACGAAATTGGCAATAAGAGACGAAGACTGGAGAGAGCAAGAGTCATGATACCAAAAGAAAGGCACAGAGTCCCTGTCGAGATGATGATTTTGCCCGGCATACGGAGGAGGGTAATCCGCCATGTGGTGGCAGCTGGCTACGCTCATTGTATGCATGTCATGACATTGACTCATTCAGGAGCATCCAGCTTCATCAGAATTACCTAATACAGTAACAGCATGTCAAAGCTGAAGTGGTATTTATACGGGTTCTGAAGCTAAAAACACAGTTGAGTTCTCGGTTTATTTCACGAAAGGTGGCTTTGAAGCTTGAGGGCGACGAATGCCCACATACAAGTTGGCAACTCTTTCTCACGTGGCCATAGGTGGTCAAATCCAATGCCATTTAGCTAATTAAAACTCAATACACAGTACTGCAAAATAGCCCAGATATTGTCTCCAACCAATCAGTAAAAGTCGTTTTCCCATTATGGTACATGAAACCTCGTGCTTAAGCGAAATCCAATGGCTTTTGTTCGGGGCGTATTAATAGGTTTGCGGAGCGTGACGGATAGATTCCGTTGGTATTCGGGAATCCGTTGGTATTCGGAGTATAACCCCTCGCGCATCGAAAGCTTTATTCCCTTCTTGCCTCTGAGGCACTGATCTACAAAAGAGCGGCGACAACAGCCATCACAAGGGCTCCGGCGGGCGCCATGAAAGAGGCACCAGCCGTCATGGTGGGCAGACCTGTAGTGGCAGTCTTGTTGCCACCAGTAGCACCAGTAGGGGCAACGGTCATGGAAGGCTTCATGCTTGTGCCAGGAGCAGTTGCGGAGGCAGTCTCGGAAGCGGTTTCGGTATCAGTCTCGGAAGCGGTTTCGGTATCAGTCTCGGAGGCAGTCTCGGAGGCAGTCTTGGAAGGTTCACCAGTGCTGGAAGCACCTTTAGAGTCCTTGCAGTTGGCCTCGGAGAAGTCATCCTGAGCCTGAGCGAGGACCTTGGTGAGTCCAGCAGCAAGGCCTTCAGCGATGGTCTGAGCGTCCTTGGGGACCTTGCCGACGACGGATTTTATAAGAGCGTTCGAGTTGTCGTTGATGTCTTTGAGTTCGCCGCGGACAGTTTCGCAAGCGGCAGCCTTTTCGACATCAGAGCGCTTGGCCTTGAACGTGTCGAGGAGGTTCTGACCCTTCTTGGTGAGACCCTGAACAGGTTCGCTCAAGCCAATGGCATCTTGGAGGGTAAGATCAGAAGATCCGTCGACGGTGGACTTTCCTTTCTTGAGAGTGGCGATGAGGCTATCGGCCTTGGACTTGACGGCTCCGACGTCACCGCCGAAGCCCTTGGCGGCGGTATCTAGGCTTTCAATGCCGCTAGAGACATCAGACAACACAGTCTTTACGATCTGAAGGTCGGCGTAAGCGCCAGCGGCGGCGATGATAGTAACGGTGGCGGAGAACTTCATCTTGACTAATGTTGGTATTCGAAATAGCTTTTTTGCGAGAACGAGTGTAAATCTGTGACGGTGGACCGGGAAACGATTGTGAGGTCTTGAAAGCCGTTGAAAGAAGTTAGAACCACAGTAGCCGGATGAAGAACGCAAGAGATAGAAGAAGAAGGGCAATGGATCTTTCGGGGGCTGAAGGAAGGCAGTTTATATCCCATCAACTTCAGATGGTTTCTCCAGGCTCAGGCTAGTATAGGTAGTACCTACCGCGGCTTCCACCATGAATGATCCAAGTATCCCCCGGGGCCCGACGTAGCCTAGAATCAGGCAGGGAACATGAAGGACAAGGAACAAGGATTCGAACAAGCAACGAGTAGGATAGGGGCGTGGAAGAATGGAGGGGTGCGTGTAAAGTTCTTTAACAGGCGAAAACTCCGAGAATTTCTTGGTATGGTCGTAAATGGTGGCTGGAGGAGTACAGTAACGAATGGATTTATGACCTTAGAAAGCCACATCATTTCCCCCACAAAGAATCAGTCGTATCCAACCGCATATGGCTACTACTCTTTGAGGATATGTAGAGATGTATCATGTAAGTACATGTGTGAATGACGGGTCAGCTCCAGCTTTGCAACTCAGCCACAAACGTGTCCGGCGGGGAGAGCCAAGCTTGTGCGGAGGTATCGACTTTTCTATGTATCTAATTTTGGAAAGAAGGGCAGCAGACAATCCATTAACCGCAGCCCAGAACTAAGATTGAGATGCGCAGCTGGAGGACACGAGCAAGCCAAGTACCTAAGCAAATGGACATAGATGATAGAATGTGGTTTCAACATATGTCTACTACATGGCAGGTTTCTTGCGTGCCATTGCTACTGTGAGAAGCATCGTATACTTAATGGCCTCAATAGCTTACTAGGTACGCCGTGAAGGAGTGGCGATAGGATAGGATGCCTTCTGTGAGCTGTAGGGGTGAAGCAAGGAAATGCCTATAGTAGCGGGGAAGTCGGCCGGAAACAAATCTGTTTCTCCACGTGGATCGAAACCGGGCCACGCCAACCCCGCAGAGGTCTTTTGGTTTCTTCATTTCTTTTTGGCGTCATAAACAATGCGAAAGATTGCCAAAAGCAACGTGAGGGCTTCGTGGCATCGTGGCAACGGTGACATGAAGGTGGAATCGGAGAATCGGAGATTAATACGAACGACATACCTACCTCCTACACTCTCGATCTCTTATTACGGAGTATTCGTACCCAGCCAGGTCAAAGCTAGGTGCACCTGCCATCGCCTCGCCAATTCCTTCCCCAGGTTTTTTTCTCCTAGCGCGAGAAAGTCGGCCGACACTACGAAGTATGTACATAGTACCTAGGTAGTTCATTACATACCTACATCATTCATGTAACATGCCTTCTTATACATATACTGGTTTCCTTGTTTCCTCCGCAAGCTCTTTCAAGTCGCCTCACCCTCTTTTCTTTCCCGTCAGACCAAACTCATCCTACTGCAGCCGGAGGAGGGGTTGTGGCCCGGACGTGGGGGTGCACAGACGGCTATTCAAATACAGGCGTTCGTTGATGATACGATGCGCTTCCGGCATTGTGAGGGAGTTCATGACAGGAAGGGTTGATGGCCATGTCATTATTTGATGAGACGAGACATTCCAGGATCTGCGGCCCGATGGGCACGCTGTTCCTCTGCAAATTGCGTCAAGAGTCAAGACTCAATGTCGGGAGTTAGGCACCATTTTTGGAAGCGGCGCAAAATCCTATTGCAAACAAGGCTCGGCCCAACAGACAATGGCGAAGATTTGGACACGCATCTTGCTCCGAATCACCAAGGCATCGCAATGCACAGCGCACATTGCCGCAGATTGGATCCAGGTTGGATGCCACTCCGTGCCGCGCCATCGCTACAAATTTAGACGAATTTACAGAGCAGATGCCGTCAAGATGGGGAAGAGTCTCATAGACACAGAAAATGAGATGAAAGCGACGGCCTGGCGGCGGTGCGAGCACCACACCACCTATCAACAAAGCCCGCCGAGCTGACCTTGCCTGTCTCGCTCATTGATCTGTCTCATTATTAGTTTCCGCCGAGAACCCGTGGCATTGTGGCGTCCGCCCTCCGATCATCTCATTCTCAGGGAATGGCCACTTGTTTCGGTATGCCTTCGCCGGGTACGGAGTAAATGTAGCCGTAGCCGTCGAAGTAACGTACCGAGATTAACAGATCTGTTCACTCTTCCTCATTGGCCCCGACTCTCAAGCGCAGGTACAGCTTCGTTTTACAAAGTCCCGTCTGCTACAACTTACAAGTTTACAACATTCGGACAGCTGCGGTCTCGAGATGAAGTCGGTCAATCAAGGCACTTGAAGAACTGCCAATTCTTTCACGTGTTGTCAATCTATGCAAAAAACTTATCTCGGGATTGGGAATAAAAGACGACAAGAATAGGTAGCATTAATGCCGTGTGAAACGAAAGAGGGTTTGTCTCCATCCATAATAACGCACCATTTGAGTTAGTTAATTTGCTGCGTGCATAAGGCATTAGTCATGCAATCAACTTGCCGGCGGGTTGAACTGAACAAGGAGGCATGTCATGACATACATGTATGATGTAGGTACGCAATATACATACTACCAGCCGCGCAAGGCGCGAAATGCGTCTCATGCTTCATTAACTCCAGTGGTCCGTCAGTGCTCACTATACCATTACGCAGTAGGTATCTATTGTTCTTCAACATTATTCACACCCACTGTACGTGTAACAAAGGCCCGGTTGTGGACGCTGAGTCGCCGAGTCGCCGAGTCGTTGATCGATGCAGCAACCATCAAGCGTCTGGTGCGTGGGATTTTCGTGCACATGACGACGCCACTTCGCCCAGTTCTCTCGACAATACAGCACGCTAAGGCCGCCGCAAGCGCTGGTCAATCACCAGATACGGCACTCCGTCCGATATTGTGAGGCTGCCAGTTGACACAATACCCAAATAGAGGAATTTGCCCGATGCTGTTGGCTGAAATCTCGTGTTTGAATTGTTGGAGTAGGACCATTGGTGCGTCTTGGCTGCAGTCTTCTTCTTCTGCCTCCGTGGCAAGCCTAATTATACGTACATGAGCGACCGGTGGCTTGTTGACATCCAAATGCCTCATGGCAAGCGACCAAGGTAAATTTGGCTGTTACGCAAAGAGTGATGTCACCAACGTCAGTACTTGTAACCAGATGCTCACAATGACGTAAAGTGGTTCATTATTATACGGTAGAAAGTCAGGCTCTCGAAAAGGTCTACTTCATTCATCTAACGCAGAGGAAAACACCCCAGATCGAAGGAAGAAAACCTATTTTCAGCAACTTTCAGGCGGCCCCTGTCAACAACAGTGTACCTAGATGATAAAACCACGAGGTTGCTTAGGCTTATGGGCCACTCTGACCAGTGGCCAGTGACCACTGACCAGTTGGCAGTGACCACTAACCAACCCGCTATGGGGGTTGCAAACTTGCAAACAAGCGGGTTGCGCATCGGAACTGGCAATTCGGCGACGGGATTGAAATTTGGCCTCGTGTCCAGCCTCTACTCCGTAGGTCTGCCGTCTTACTCTGTACACTATCGGCACCTGTCTTTCCGAACTTGATGATATCGACGGAACTCACTCCCTAAAAGAAACGAGTCTCGTTTTTGGACTTCATAATTCATTTCAAGGCTACTCATTTGCGATCAAGGCCTATCCTACCTACCCGTGGCAGCACTGACCGTGGGCTTCTCCGCAATGAACTTCTTGAAAATCGTGTGAAAGTATGTAGTACCGATAGAGAATGAAAGCATGCACTGCGAATAAGAGGACAATGAGCTTGGGACAATAGTCAGACCGAGCTGCCTGAGCACTTTGCCGAGCAGGTTTATCCACCACATCCCAGAATATGCACACGATTCTCAGTGCTCATTACGATGCTGTTCCAGACTCCAATTCGAGTTTGTAATACCTATGTAGGAGCTTGCTACGAGCCTGCGCAAACCACGCTGTTTGTCGCGTCGCGCCCTCATACTTCGCCCATGTACGTCAATCAATCCATTTCAAGTTCTGCTGATCGCAATCAATTGTGCATCTCTAGCATAACTGAGTTAGCCATTACGTGTGGCGCTTGGCGGTTTGCGTTCTTTTTGGAGGGGGCTGTAGACACTGGAGTCTGGACAGTACCTAGATCCATCATCCAGCTAAAACCCGCCCGCCAAAACTTCTGATCTGAAACAACCCGCATCACTTGCAGTGGCACTATTGACCACTTCTCCTTCATGAAACACGTTTGCATGAACTTAACCTCCGATCTTCAATCGCCGCAGAAAGGATACTCGCAAAACGCACGTGAAAATCACGCCCAAAAGTTAAAACCTTGACTTCAAACGCGGGGTGGGTTCACCTAGCGCGCTTTCCCCATCGTCTTACAACGAAACGAAGTTGGAGTTCATCAAGAGCTGCAGATGGAGGCGCAGGACGCGAAAAGCAGATATTGCGGACCAGATGGGACGATAGATGCAGTTCCGCAAGGAGATACAATCCCTTAGAAGTACATACATATCTTACACGAGTCATTTTCGCTTGCTAACTCGGCTCCGACACCTCGCACTCGGCCTTCTGGAAAAAGCCTCCCATCAGGTCACCAAAGAACATCAACCGACCGAGGTGGCGACAGGACGATTGTGAGAGCAATTTCTGTGGAAATGGAAACCTAGTCAAGACTCAAGACTTGCAGCGCCGGCTACTCTGTTGCGCGATTTTGAGTCCGGGTTCAGGTTACCCATACCTACTGGCACAAGCACCCCCGGTGCTTTGCCACAATATAGCTGCCGCTGGGACGTTCAGATACAACTACCTAGGTATGTGTGCTCCATACTTTGAAAGAGATCATCATGGCTTGGATCGAGATTCGACGCTGTTAGACTATGCCGGCCACGTGGGATACTTGCGACATATGTACTGTGCGTGGCATGCGCCGGACTAAGACATGCGCAAACGCTCTCACAAGAAGCGCGATCGACGAAACAAAGCAAAAAAAGGAACGACAAGCCATGGCATGCCGCATGGAACTAGTTTGAATATCGGGGTCAACTTATAGGCGTGACGGCCAGGTCCGTCCCGGCACGCACGCGGCACGCGGCACAATCCTCTCTTCAGCTGAATCAGATCTGACAGCATACCATGTTGGGTCCGAGTCACCAACACACTGTATACATACTTGGCTTTTATTCTGCCTACCACTCAACGAGGTTTCATAGTCGCAGTATGACCCTCTTATGCAAGACTAGTGGTTTCACGTTTATAGAAGGCGACTTGGCCCGGAGTGTTCAGAACATGGTGTCCTGCTTGAACGGGAGGACGGGATGCCTCTTCACTTTTCTCGATCCTTCTTGGACATACATTAGTACGAGAAAATGCTGGAATCTTGAAAAGACATTAGAAGCAATGTGTCTTTGCGCGGAGGTTCAGCTCCCAAAGGTGTAGTAGGCGAGAGCCGAGACAGTTCCTACTGGGTGCTCGTGACCGACCCTTGAGGCTTGCTGGCAGAGTCCGTCTCCCACTCAACAAGTTAAGAGTCTTGTTAGTCGAGGCTTCGGGCTCTAAATGTAACCCTGACGCATGGCATTCCGCACAAGACTGACTTTCGACTGTTCATGAATCATACCTAGTCAGCAGCTGTGTTTCATGCCACCGAATCCCCGCCTAGCCAATAAAAAGGTAAAGAGGCGAGGAACAACGCCACTTACTTTCACGTATATATATCGCTCTCTACATTGTCTGTGAAGTGGTTGAAACGCAGATGTTAGAGGAAGCAAAGAGACGTCAGGCACTTCACGGACATCGTTGCGGCGGAATAAAGCTGGAAGAAGAATCACAAAAGTCTCGTATCACTCAAGAGGTCCCAATATATCAGCAAAGGTGGTGATCTTACTTCTCTGCGATCTTTTCAAGAGATTAGTGCCCCCTATGCCTAGAGAAACTATGACTTCGAAGAGGGAAACGAGTCAGAGTGGGAGGGTGAGTTCTTCAGCTACTCGGGGAATATATGCTGGGACACCCCGCGCAAATGTGTACTGCCAACCCCTTTACTCACTCACTTTCCCTGCTACTGTAGTCGCAGTCTCATACACGCAAACTTATCGACGGATTTGAATCGAGCCGCGCCAACACCTTATCCAAACTGATGAGCTTTGAACGCATGGCGGAAGACATGACCTCTTCAGAAGACGTAGATCTAGAGGACGTAGAGGCCCTACGGACTTCCCTGAGCGGCGCATGGTCCTACTTCGTCGCATCTCAGCAGTTGGCGATTGAGCTTGGCAACCGAACACCCCACTTCAATCTTCCTCTCGATCTGATCAAGGAAAGCTACTCGCGGGTTGTTCAACATCCTTTGTCTGACCAGAGCCGGAATGTGGGGTGTCTTATTCTCAACAAGATGAAGGAGGATGGATTGATTGCCGCGTTTGCAGATACTTATGCCCGCAGGCCTGAGATGTGGGAGGGCGAGCAGGTCGGTCTCGAGACCGTTACGTGCTTGGCGAGTCATCTTGAGACGGAGTGGAATGCTGCGGTGGAGAGTATTCTGGAATATTGGGATCGCCAAACTACCTAACAAGCTGTGACTACCTAAGGTACTGATGAATTCGAATATCAGAGTACGTACTCGAAGGTTTTGTGGCGATATTGAAAATCGGGGGCTTCGGGGCCAGAGAACATCTCTAACTGCCAATTGGAGAAAATATCTCGGAGCGGAGAACCTTTCCGAACTTCAGAATAGAGTATACTCGACGAGTCTTGGACCAGAGAAGCATCGCAGATCGGACCCCGGATAGTACCTTATAAAGATCGTTCACTGTTCAGAACGGACAACCATATCCGGCTGGCAAACCCGAACTTCAAAGACTTCTGACTGAGTTCCTCGTCTATAAAGATTGAACTTAAGCTCTCTCCGAAATCAGGGGAGGAAGTCACGTCTTCCAAGATCCTTCCAGAGTCAAGACTTTCTGTCGTTCATTGTGTTTGAGTTGACTGCTCGTAGTTCCAAAGCCAGTCTTTGGAGCTTGGGCCTGGGCACTTTGTGATGTTTTAATGCAATGAAAAGACACGGGGGTTTTAGAAAGAACTTTGTTCATGTCAGTGAAGTCAAAGATGATCATGTTTCTTGTGAATATCCAAGAATAATCGAATGATGCTGAAGGCCGCTCTGCCCAATTCACCGTAGATGTACACATCCCCAGGGCCCAAGCCCAAACACTCAAGTTCAAACAACAAACCCCAAATGCCTCACTAGCAAGCAATCCGGCATTGGAAATCTCAAACCCTAAGCACCTGCTTCTTCATCGCCCTCCTCATCCCAGTCTTCGCTCTCGAGGCCATCGCCTCGTATCAAGAGCGACAAGCACCAGCCTAGCAGAGTGAGACCACCAAAGAGACTCCAGGGGAGGAGCTCGCCCTTGGGACGGAGGTTCACCGAAAGAGTGAAAAGACCGCCCGAGACGATGGGACCGACGCTGCGGCCAAGGGCAGATAGCGTCTGAGCAACGCCATTAAGAGTGCCGAGGCAGGCATGTGATGGGGCTGAGTTTGTGATCTGGGAGCATCATTAGACACACTTCTACTGCTTGGAATTTTTACATCGTTCGCAGTGAATAGGAGGCGAATTGGACATCAGGCAAAAGGGGTAAACTCACAAGCAACATCACGCTGGATAGTCCTCCCACGGCGCATATGTTCTTGACTATTAGTACAACGGCTAGCTCGATGTAGAGCCAGAGCCTTCCGGTCGCAATGCCCAGGGGGGGTTCATCGTCGAGGAAGCCTACCCAAGGCATGAGAAGGAGACTGATGCCGAGGCCGAGCAGAGCGAATCGATAGGAGCCGAGGTTCCCAATCTTGGACTTTATGGGTGGAAAGACAAAGGCCTGGAAAATAATGGTGGCGAGGCCGGCGGCGCTTAGACTAATTCCGATTTTGGAAGGGTCCAGGTTGCGGCCGGTTGGGGCGGGAGCTGATGCGAAGATGGGGTATAAACTGTTAAAACTAATGTTGGAAAACTGGAAAACGAGGTATGTGGATAGGAGAATTATGGTCGTGTAGTTGAGAAGATCCTTCCAGGCGGGCTTTTCGTTGTCGTTTGTGCTGGTGCTGTCACTGTCGCTGTTGTCCGAGGCCTTGGCGGCCGCAACTCTTGACCCTGATGTCGATGAAGAAGAACTAGAAGAAGAAGGTAAAAGGGGTTGCTGAGTGGACGATTCTTCCGCTTCTGTGAGGCTCGAGTTCCACGATGCTCTGCGTTCTTCGCCCCCATTCAAGCCCCTAGTCCATTCCACCAGCTTCGTGAGCCATATTGGCTTCCAGGGACTCGTGGCGCTGTCTCTGTCAAGCGTTTCCTCAAACCAGATGCCTACAACGATTACACTCAAGCCCAGCATGACTGCGCCAAGTAGATTAGGCCCCAGATACGGGTACTTCTTGCCCAGCTTGTTGACCAGAATGCCGCCAAACGCGGGACCGGTAATGCTGCCGAGGGAGTAAATCACAGGCAGGTAGGTAAACGCCCGGCTCTGGTTCGACCGATCGGTGACTTCCCCCAGCACAGTAGGCACGCAGGCAGCGTTTCCGTTCAGCATTCCCATGAGCGCATGGACAAGAACCATCTGCCAGTACTTCTTACAGAAGCCAAACGCGCAGAAGCAGCACATGAGCGAAAAAGTACCCGCTAACAGCACCGGCTTGCGGCCTACTATGTCGCTCGCGTATCCCCATAAGAAATTGGTAGAAAGTTGTGCCAGTGCAAATGCGCTGGCTAGCATACCGACGTACAGGCCACCCTTCTCAGCAGGCATACCAGGCATGGAAGCCACCATCTCAGGGAGATAGGGCCCAATAGAGTTCAGGGCTGTTTGTTCGGAGAGCGACAGGAATGCCAGAAGCAGCAGCTGCCGTACTGGCAAGGGCGTTTCGCCATTATCGTGGTCATCGGCAAGGTGGGGATCAAAGGAGGAAGAGCCCGACGAGGCAGAATCAGATTCGGAGCCGGGGATGGGAGCTTCTAAAGGCGTCTTGGGCGGCTGGACAGGGAAAGTCTGGTATCGATAGACGGATGGTTGACGTCGGAACGATCCTATTGTCAAGATTGGCGCACCGGCGTGCAGTGAGCCTGATGATGTCTGTCTGGTGGCAGCGGTATCTTGCTTCGGCAGAACCAACAACTTGGGGCGGTTCGGACGGTTCGTCATGATACCTAGGATGGCCCCGAACAGGGTCACCTCCGGATTTCAGACTCGATTATTCGGACCTCTGTCTATACGAGACTTGCGGCCGCGAAGTCGTGAAACTAAAGATCGTGGGTGGGAAACCGAATCGCGTGGATCGTCTCGCGTCACACGCAAGTCGAAGGGGCTAGGCCTAGGCCATGTTACTCAAAGCGACCAGTGAGACGTATGAAGCAGCACGTTCCAGCTGTTGTAGGAGGAGACGACGTCGGAAAGTCGATGAAGTGAGGCTTCCGAATGACACAAGAAAGAGCACAATGCGAGAAAAGGGACGGACGGGTTGTTGGTTCAGTCAGGGCTGACGATAGGCACGTTTTTCAGCTTCATCTATGATGTTGATTGGACGACGTCACTGACTTGGTGCGGCAACTTGCTCGTGCTTTCGCGAGCGACAAATCAGGTTGTGGCTAGTTTGCTTTGAGCTAGCCTCGGATCTCTGTTCCAGCCTCCATCTGGGCCCCTTTTGGCAAGCCAGTTCCGATTCTCTTGTTTTGTAGGTAGGTACATGTATGTAGTTATGTATGTACATATCACAAATTCATGCACATTAATAATATCTGTCGAGAACTGTGAGCCATGCGCTCACGATTTGTCTCCAACTTTGCCTCTTCCGAATCCTGACGGCTTAGGGCTTGTCATGTCACAGGAGCATGCATTGCTGTGTCGGACTCGCCATGCTTCCCATCCCTCCCTGCGCCGTGTTTCAGGAACGAGAAATTGGTCATTTCGCCCTCTCCGACACTCGGCCGCTACATGAAAGCAAGTGCCAAGGATGTCTCTCGTAACTTCGTGCAAATCAGGCCCCCTTCATCAGCAGCACCTTTGCCATGTTAGGTACATACATATCATATGTACCAAGAAGTGCGCGCCTTGGATGCCACAATTCAAGCGCCGGGCCTAGTATCTCAGCGTCACGGGCCAAGGATCACCTCCTCCGTACAGTAATTACCGTACATAGCAATATGTACCCTAACGATTAACTTTAAGGTCATTCTTCCGCAGCATGGCCCTGACAGGCGGGCCGCAGAGGACCGACAAGGGGGTCGGATACCGAGGCGAAGGAGCTCGTCGACGCGGGGAGGACGGTAAAGGATTTAGTGTCGCCGAGAAGTTGTCAAGCGGGCACTGCCAGTGCCCCACACCAGACACCGAATCAAATGAAGTCGATTGTATGTACGAGATTTCTTCCTCTCTCTCATTTGCACCGAAATTTGATGGAGCGAGCGGTCCGAGATTCGTTTTGCTTCCATGAAGTCCAGATGATATGAAGTCCAGATGATGTTCAGTCGAAGTCATCCCCCGATGCCGAATCCTCGCCGCCAGAGGTTGCTAACTCTATTTGCCTTCTCCCACCAGCGCCCCCATCGCCCGATTCGCGTTGACTTCAATCACAAGCTCAACGGGGAGCGCATACGGAAGGATCACCGTACCGAGATAGGGAAGTCGAAAATGACGAGCAATCACACATTGCCACGAGCGCACACGTACACAATAGGTGCTCAAGAATAGATGGATGGACTTGCCAGGTGTGGCAAAAATCCCAGTGCTTCTCTTCTGCATGTGGTCTAATGATAGGCTTGAACTGCACATATTTGTTAACACGATTTATACTCTGTACAGATTAGCCATGTAGTATATGTCTTTGCACGATCGAGCCGAAACTTGCTGAAAATACACACGCCGAGATATACCACCCTACACGTCCCCTATTCGAAACAGCTCGAGGTGCACCCGTTCCAAAGGCACGTCCCTGCCAACCAATTGATCTCTCATCTGCACCATCCAGTCCTCCGGTCCGCAGATATAGTATTCGGTTGCCTCGCTGTCCAAAAACAGGGCGTCGTCATCTGCAAGCGTCGCCAAACTCAGCGGACCCTCATAGTCGTAGTCGATGCCCTTCTTATCGGCCTCCGCAATATTCTTCACAAACACTGCGCGTCTGAGATTGGCAACGTCCTTGGATTTGGATGTGATACCGCGAATATGCTCTCGAAAGCACAAGGAGTTTGAGTGGCGAGCGGCTTGAGCCCAGGTGATGGGTCGCGTTGGGTTGGACGATTTGAGGATGGAGTCAAGAATTGACACTAGGGGAGTGGCTCCCACGCCGATAGACAGCAGAACAACAGGTGTATCAGGCGCAGCGGTGACTGGGTCAAAAAAGAACTCGCCGCATGGAGGGCTGACGTGGACCTCGTCGCCGACCTTGCATTGATGCAGTCTGTTGGAAATAACTCCGGGGACTCTACCAGCGGCGAGATCATCAGTCGAGCTGTGGGCTTCGTCGACTATTTCCCTTTTGACCGAGATGCGATACTCTCTCATCAAGTTGCTACCGTCTGGGGCGACGCTCAAACTGTATTGCCTGTTTTGCAGCAGCCCATCAAGCTCTGGAATTGGAAGCTGGACCGAGACGTACTGTCCGGGCTTGAATGCGGGCAATAGCTTGCCGTCGACAGGTTCCAAGTTTAAGCTGACGACATCATCCGTCTCCGCCTCCTTGTTCGAAACCCTGAACTTGCGCCACGTCGTCCAGTCGCCGGCTTCGGCATACAGCTGCTTCTCCCTGTTGATAAACACGTCGGCAAGTTGACCGTAGGCAGCAATCCAGGCGTCCGCAATTTCTGGGGTCAAGGCATCACCCAGGACCTCGGCAAATGCGCCAACCAAGTATTTGCCAACAATGGGATAGTGCTCTGGCTGAATGAATAGAGAAGCATGCTTCTGTGCAATGCGTTCCACAGCGTGGCTCAACTTCGGAAGGTCATCAATATAAGCAGCGTAGGCGAAAACGGCGTTGGCAAGAGCCGCTTGCTGTGCGCCAAGTTGTTGGTTACGAAGAGAAAAGTAATTCTTCAGCTCGGGATGAGCGCCTAGCATGTTTCGGTAAAAGGTGGTCGTGATAGTCTGGCCGTATTGTTTTACAATAGGGGCCGTGGACTTGACCGTAGCGGTTTGTTGTGCTGTAAGGGCCATTCTCGACAGGAGCTTTGGAGTCTTCGCCTTTTTTTTTGGTTAAAGGGAAAGGTGAAAAGAGTTGGCAACGTTGGCAATTAAAAGTAGTCTTCGGATCTGACCAAAACATTTAACGCATGTAATACGTAGAACCCCGAGATTACTCCACGGGCTGTCATACAGATTGGGAAAGTGATATTACCGCCGAGGTTGAAATCGCTGTGGCGCAAACTACTTCATCTTCGCCTTCACGCCATTTGTAGTTTGTGCTACATTATACATACTGATAGTTTGATACAGCGGAAAGCCGGAGATACTCAATTCAAGCAAGGAAGCCATTTTTAACCGGTCATGGGGGACCAACCCGTGTAGATGCGGCCTACCACGACAACCACGACATGGCCTTCTGCTGCCGTCTTGCCGGGAACACTGAGTGGGCTGATGTGACTTCTGAGGACCGGAATTGGACCCGGAATCGGGCCCCTGGTGATAATTGGCCGGGATTTGAGCAAAGCTTGAGCACTTTTGCGGCCGACTTTGAGCTCGCATCATGGTTGGACTCCGTAGATCTTATTCGCTCCTAATAACCAGTCACCGACTTACCGTATAACCATCCTTGACCATCCTTTAGAATTGACCAATAAGATGCTGTTTTAGTGTTTCCTCATCGGAGTTAAGCGGTTACTTGTATCTCCATACTCCGTACATAATCCGTACCTGTACATGCTCAGGAGTTGGTGGGAAAGTGCAATGTCAGACTCATTCCTCCACATCATTGTCGGATTCGATCGTCTGATCAGTGATCACTGATGACTGCTTGCAAGAGCCATGGCTAAGGTTCATGGGCTTCATGTACAAAAAGACACCTAGCCCGGGCTCTTACGTATCTAACTGCAAGACGGAAGCGCATGAACGGAAAGAGCGTTGCATCGCTCTCATCTACAGTCCAAAACCCCCGCAAAACCCCAGCCGTTGCCAAAACCGCCAGCCATCTGTGCATTTCTCTTCGTTGCATAAATAAGGTCACTGGTTAATGACTTCAGGAAACAACCGGCACAAGTCATCCCGCGTCTCAAAGACAAAGAGCTTCCAAGGTCGTGAATCGGCCTCTTGTGCACGCATTTCGACTCAAGAATGCTCGATTACGCCACCTTGCAAGCCAAGCAGCCTGCTGCTGCATTTCGTGCCGATCTCTGGAGACTAGGTGCGGATGTTTCGGTATCATATGTACTCTGTACTCCGTATCATATTCGTAATTCGGAATTGGGATATTTTAACCGAAGCTGCGGTCTACTAATAAGTAGATACTGGCAACTGCACTGATGCCAAGCATTGGTATTGGGTAGCTTATTACCCGAAACGAAAAGTAAGTTGTAAGCAAGCTAAAAGTGCCAATCACATCTTGGTGTCACTGGTCAGGCATATTCATTGATGCCCTGCAATGCCACATGCCACATGGTCAGAAGACCCAGATGCAGCGCTACCTTGACGTGGCATGCGGCTCTTCGAATCACAAACTCTGTATGCAGTCTCGCCCCGCGAATTGGGACAACTTCTCGTGATATCGCCTTCGACAAAATGATGTTTGAAACGGCACATGGGGAAAGCTGACTCAATAGAAGTACTCGCTGGACATGTGCCTGGCAGCTTGCAAGTCGACAGACCCAAAGCCCTCAAATGCGACCTCGAGCATAAAAAATTGGCACGCTTGGCCGAGACAAAAGGGAAACCCGTCAAGAAATTAGTAAAAAGAGACGACAGGAATACCATTTTACGTAAGTAGCGCGAGCCTCGCCATGTTCAACATCCGGCCTTGTTTGGTAGCCTTTACATCTCTTCGTCGTCAGCGGCTCAATGCTGTCTCTTACCGAACCATTGGCATCGATATAGTATGCAGTATATGTACGTTATACTCATATGCTGCAATTCCAATTCAAATCGGTTCACTATCTCTGTGGCGTCAATGCAAAATATACAAAGTATCAACCTGACTCTTTCTTTGTCTGTTTGCCCGTCCGAAATACCGACGAGGACGACTTCGTCATTAGCTAACCACCGTTGCCGATCCCAGTGCCTATTCTCGGGTTTGTAATCATCGTGCGATCGTCAAGCGGCGAAGCCGTCTGCTTTCGACGTCTAAATGTCTCAATCACGGAGACACTGCTTGTTTCTCGACCCGGACAGTGGAAGGGCTTCAAACAAGCTAGCTGTTCTCAGAATCCCTGTGATTTAAATCCATTGTTGGATTATATGTTCAGAAGGTTTGTAATATTTTATTTGTCTGTCCCTCTAGCAGCAGAGTGAATTGCTCCCCATAGCATGACCAGGGTTTGTGTCTTTGCTTTCTCGGGTCAAACAGATTCGTCGTGACTCGTGTGCGGTCGCCCAGCATGTTTTCGGCCTGTGGGATTCGTCATGTAACACATTACCGCTCTGGGCCATTCATTCGGAGCGCCAAAGACTTTGATATGAAGTTAAAGATGCAGCTAGAAAAGCAAGAAAAAGAGAACATGCTACTACCGTCAGTCTGGTGCCAAAGATTAGAGACTAACAACCTGTCGTATTCTATTACAAATCATTGCTCATCCAATCTTTACTGTCCTTCTACCTGCTTCAGCAGACCCTCGAGATTAATACTCTTGGGTCGCTCAATGGGAAGACCCAAGGCACGATCCCAGATCAACTGAGCCAGAGGGCCAAGACCTCGAGACACGCCAAAGGTGGCTGTGTAGTACAATGTCTCGTGGAAGCCGTAATGGTGGAAAAGAACGCCAGAGCTACTGTCCACATTGGGATAGGGGTTCTTGGTCTTTCCGTGCTTCTTGAGCACCTCGGGCGCGATGCGGCTATTCTTTTCGACCAATTGAAAGACGGGGTCCTTGGCTATCTCGGGACGAGTTGCAGCATAATCCATCAATGCCTCGAAACGGGGATCGGGCTTGCGAAGGACTGCGTGGCCGTAACCGGGAACCACGCGACCCGAATTGAGGGTGGACCACAGGTAATCGTGCACATCCTGCTCAGTGTAGTGCTCGGGAATGGCTTCCTTCATCTGAATGATCCAGCGTAGAACCTCTTGGGCGGCAAGGCTGCAACACGAGATCAGTCATTGGTTCAGTCAGCCGGTATGACGAAGTATGCCCAGGCATCGCCAGCAATACAAATGGTCTGAGACAAGGAAAACTCACCCATGGAGAGGGCCGGCCAATCCCTGGAGACCAGCGCTATAAGATAGGAAGGGATCGCTGAGGGCACTTCCAACAAGATGAGTTGCGTGGGCAGAGACATTACCGCCTTCGTGGTCTCCATGTAGGGCGAGGTAGAGACGGAGAAGGTCTTGGAAGTTCTCGTTTTCCTTGCCACCCTTACCGAGCATGGCCGCAAAGTTGTAAGACCAGTCCTGCCCGAGGTCAACTTGAGCAGGAAGAGCACCACCACCTCGGTATGCATTTTGGTAAATCTTGGCGGCAATCGTGGGAAGCTTGGCCAGAAGCGAGATGCAGTCATCAAAAGTGGGCTCCCAGTAGTCAGCCTTGTTCAGGCCCTGCGCATAGGCCTTGGCGAATTTAGACTCGTAGTTGAGAGCTGAGACGGCAATTGCGAACTGTGTCATGGGATGAAGATCCTTGGGAAAGTCGTCTAGCATCTTGGAAACGAATTGGGGAATCTGGGCCTTCTCGGCAAGCTCCCGTGAAAACACACGGATCTGATTTGTGGACGGGACTTGACCGGTGAGAAGAAGCCAGAACATAGCCTCGGGAAGCATTTCAGTGCCTGTCTTTCCCTTAGGCAGGACCTTCTGACAGTCCTTGATGGTTTTGCCGTGGAACCGGATACCCTCGTTGGCATCGAGGACTGACCCCTCCCAAAGCATGGCCTTGAGGCCACGCATGCCACCGAGTGTATTCTCGACCTTGACCTCACCAATGGTTTTGCTGCCATGAGCCTTTACTTTCTTGAGCAACTCACGCTTCGCAGGAATTACATCCTTGAGGGTGGTCTTGAGGTCCGGCTCGGTGGTGGCATAGCCGCGGGCGCCGCTAATTGTTGCTCGGGCAAGAGGCTGCCTCGAATCAGCATCGACTTGGGAAGCATGAGCTCGCGAAATACTGGTATCTTATATTCTGCACAATCACCTTAAGGGAGCCAATGGCCCGGGTAGAACTCCTCAAATTGAAAGCCATTGGTGTTTCTTTGGCTATAGAAGACGGCGAAGTGGATGTAGACTCAAGGTTCGAAGGGTACAACTGAACGACGAGCGCGGTCAATTGACTAGTTCCTAGCCTTGATAGCGAGAGCGGGTAAAAACAGGAAGGAGATACATAGTAACTCACTACAGCGTAAGTAGAATCCGATTTCTTTGGAATTATCCTGCTAACAATGCTGCGCAAGAGGAGACACGAGAAAGGGGGTGAGTCGTGACTTCGCGAGGGATGGGCTATGTACTTGTCCCCAGAAAAAGTTATGCCGAAACAAAACACATTGCGATGACGAACCCGCCGACTCAGCCGCACGCTCATCAGCCGAGGTAAGCCGCGAAATCCCCGGCGCGGGCGAGTAGGATATGGATGACAAGAAAACGACGCAAGTGATCAATGGTTCTTTATTACTGGTCTCACTGGTCTGTTATATTCTTAGCTAATCTACGCGTCTCTGAACAGTGCATACCTTCTCCGTATAATATAACATTGATGACGCTGTCCGTGTTGGAAGCCGCCGAGCTAGCAATCAATCCATCCCCTTGGTCCGCTGGCCCGATGCAGCGCGCATCAGACGCTGAATTGTCATAGCCGCTCGGAACCGGAACGGGGCTCGCCCGCTGCTCCGAGGTCCACGTCTTGGAGTATTGTCAACCCGACATTGTCACCCAAGTTCATCCGTCTCTACATGCAAAGCCTTTGCCATCATTACTGAGAACGAGTCTGTGGACAACTCCTGTTCTCCTGCCTTGGCCTGTTCGCCGACTGAACCGGGCATTCGACCGACGCAGAACGTTTGCCACGATGATGCGACGCGCGATTACTGGTGCCTCCAGGCGCATGCTGCCCACGAAGACTGCTCGAAAAATACCATTGCGATCCGCTCCCCTTCGTGCCATCTCGACCACGACGAGAATGGATACTTTCGCGGGGAACCCGTATTCTCATGCCATTCCGGCCGCCGATTCATTCCAGCTTTTGCCCGAATCACAGAAGGCAGGTGATGCCGAAGACGCTCTGTACGAGTCCCAACTCAGCGAGGTCGAAGCCTGGTGGTCAACGCCGCGTTACGCCGGGATAAAGAGACCATACAGCGCGGCTGATGTTGTGAGCAAACGAGGCACTCAGAAGATATCGTACCCAAGTTCTGTAATGGCGTCCAAGCTCTTCAACCTGATTCAAGAGCGTCGGTCCAACGGCAAACCCATCCATACGAGTGAGTAGCTATACAAGCTACCCTTTGTGACCCAGTGGAAAAGAGAGCAAAATCAATTTGAAAGTACCAAAGTTTCAAGGCGTTCATGCAGCTAACAGCCTCCAATAGTGGGTGCTATCGATCCTATCCAGATGACCCAACAAGCGGCTCACCAGGAGGTCTTATACATTTCCGGCTGGGCTTGCTCGTCTTTGCTGACCACGACGAACGAGGTTTCCCCTGACTTCGGCGATTATCCCTACAACACAGTCCCGAATCAGGTACAGCGACTAGCCAAGGCCCAAAATATGCACGACCGAAAACAGTGGGATGCTCGTCGCAAGATGACGGCCGAGGAGCGCGCCAAGACACCGTACATCGACTATCTACGGCCCATCATCGCCGACGGAGACACTGGACATGGTGGCTTGTCAGCTGTTGTGAAGCTCGCCAAACTGTTCGCCGAGAACGGTGCAGCTGCGGTGCACTTTGAGGATCAATTGCACGGTGGGAAAAAGTGTGGTCATCTGGCTGGCAAGGTCATCGTCCCAACTGGTGAGCACATTAACCGACTCACAGCTGCGCGGTTCCAATGGGACGTGATGGGTTGCGAGAACTTGGTCATTGCCCGAACGGATTCCGAGTCCGGCAAGCTGCTCTCCTCCGCGATTGATGCTCGTGACCATGAATTCATCCTCGGTGTGGCGGATCCTTCGATCGAGCCTCTTGCCGAAACCATTCAGGCTATGGAAGTCAAGGGAGCCACTGGGTCCCAGATTGATGTCTTTGAAGCCAAATGGGTCAAGGAAACGAAACTCGTCACATTCGACGAAGCCGCTGTTGCGCATATGGAGAAGGAGGGCGTTAGTCAGGATAAGATTTCCGAGTACGTGAATGCTACACGCAAGGACCCCAATATGGGCATCACCCGCCGCCGCACGCTGGCTACACATTACGGAAAGTCCCCTGTGTACTTTAACTGGGACATCCCCCGAACTCGCGAGGGATACTACCATTTCCGTGCTGGCATGAAGGCCGCCACCAAGCGAGCCTTGGCCTTTGCTCCGTACTCTGATCTTCTTTGGGTCGAGACCGGAGATCCCGATGTTGAAGTAGCCACCAAACTGGGCCGGGCTGTACACGAAGAATTCCCTAACAAGGGGCTCGTCTACAACCTCTCTCCTTCGTTTAACTGGATGGCGCATGGCTTTACGCCCGAGACGCTCAAGTCCTTCATCTGGGATATTGCCAAGGAAGGATTTGTTCTACAGCTTGTGTCTCTGGCGGGACTGCACTCTACGGCTGCCATTTCGTGCGAGCTGGCGCGCAACTTTAAGACTGATGGAATGAAGGCCTACGTAGAACTGGTGCAGCGACGAGAACATCAGCTCGGGTGTGACGTGTTGACGCATCAGAAGTGGAGTGGTGCCAGCTACATGGATGGCGTGTTGGGCGCGATCCAGAGCGGTAGCTCCAGCAGCAGGAGTATGGGCCATGGTAATACAGAGGGACAGTTTGATTAGAAAGGATTTCCGCGAATGGCGTTGGGGTGAGGTTTGAGTTTGAACTTGCTGTTGCTTGGATTGAAATGGGTGCCTATTTTGTCGGTCAGGCTTTGCGGGCATGGGACGGAGTTGCATCGGAATGAGGTTATATCATCTATGTAGGACAAGTTTCGTTGTTGAAAGCCTCTTTTTGAAATCACCTAGCATGCAAGAAAAAATAAGGAACAATGCAAAAGCCACTACGGGCTGAGTGATATCTTGGGCTCTGGAAATTTCAAGCACGAACACAATCTTCCGCGAGGTTGTATGCCACAATTCTACATACGGTATCTTTCCGCATCCTAACCGTCTCAGCTTACTCCAAGGTGGTCCTGGAAGCGTTGTTTACGGGCGCGGCCGGCGCAGCACCTTCGGGCGTAACATAAGCCTTGGTCATGCCACCGTCAACCACAAAGTCATGGCCATTCACGAAACTCGACTCGTCGCTCGCCAAGAAGACGACCGCGTGTGCCTGTTCGATCGCTTCGCCGAAACGACCCATTGGGAAATGGACCTCGCGTCTATGCCTCTTGGCCTGGTCATCGCCCAGCCAGTCCTGCAGAAGCGGAGTGTTTAATGGCGCAGGGCACAAGTTATTGAATCGGTATCCCTCGCGGGCATGAACCATGGCCAATTCGCGGGTCAGAGCAAGAACAGCACCCTTGGAGGCCGTATAGGCAAGCTGGGGCGTTGCTGCGCCGACGAGGGCCACAACCGAAGCTGTGTTGATGATGGAGCCGCGTGCTTTTTTATGACGGCGCAGAGAGAGCACTGCGTGCTTACTGCCGAACCAGACCCCCTTGACGTTGATGTTGTGGGTAAGATCCCATATTTGTTCGGGCGTGTTAACGGCATCGTCGTCTTGGGCGTGCATTATGCCGGCGTTGTTGAACATGACGTCCAGGCCTCCCCAGGAGTCAAGCGTTTCGACGAGGGCCTGGACTTCGGGCTCTTTCGAGACGTCGCATTTCTGGAGGATCATGTAGGCGTTAGAGTCTGATGCTGAGTGAACAAGACTAAGGAAAGAAAGGATTTCTTGCCGCGGGAGAAGGCGGGGGATAGGTTGCAACCTTTATTTCAATCTTGCCGGCCGACGGAACGAGCTGCTTCACTTTCGCAAGCGCCTTGTCGAGCGCCGGCTCCGATATGTCTGCCATGAGGACATTGGCGCCTTCTTTGGCAAAAAGAATGGATGTTTCGAGGCCGATGCCCCTGATTGGTCTTGGTTAACGAACTTTGTCACGCCATATGTTCTTCTCGCGTTCTCGACAGAACATACCCAGCCGCACCGGTGATGATGGCGTTTTTCCCTGAAAGGCGACCCATTTTTACACGTTGACAAGTGCCGTGTACTTTGTCAAAGGACGAGAGAGAAGAGACGACCTGATTTTGACTGCCTGAGAATCTGGTATGATCGGAAATTCGAAGCCAATGGAAGTCGTTCGAGTTGCTGTGCCGTGGAAGCTTGGAAGATGGAGACAAACGAGAGCCTAATCACCTCGACAACTTTACAACCTTGACGATGGCGGGGTTGTAGGTACATCTCCATAGCTCCGATTACCGGTACAAGCTGATATATGTATGGGGTCGGCCACCGCTTGCCCATGAGCCAATCAATTCCTTGACATGACCGAGATTCCGCGTTATCTCTGGAGCTCCCGGAAGCTCCTCTGCGCCGCGGCTTTTGCAAAGCTGACTCAGACTGGTATGTATACAAGGCTGCCGCGGCTTCTTTGTTAATATGTACATACATGTACCTACTCCGTACATATTCTGCTTTCGGTTACCCAATGTAACGTTGTTGCTCAGATATCTCCACAACGTCTTCCCGAGCTGCGCTGCGCCACTCGCGGTGCGTCGCCTTTTCTTCCTTTTCCAGCTCGACAACATTTCTGGACTCTGCAATCTCAGACTGTTCAATCCCTCAATTACAAAAGCGCAAAAGAACTACGTTGACAAACAGACTCAAAAATGACGCCCGCAACTATAACAGCTGATTGCCTCCCGGAGCTTCTATCCAACGACACCTGCGTCAAGCTTGCGGGCATCGACGTCGACGGCATACTCCGCGGCAAGCTCGTTTCCAAGAAAAAGTTCCTGTCCGTTGCCGAGGATGGGTTCGGCTTCTGCTCCGTCATTTTCGGCTGGGACATGCACGACCGGACCTATCTGAAAGAACTCAAGGTGTCCAACGCGGAGAATGGCTATCGCGATATGCTGGCTGTTCCTGACCTTTCCACGTTTCGCCGCATACCCTGGGAAAACAACATTCCATTCTTCCTTGTCAACTTCTTCGATGCCGAGACGAAGGAACCCATTGCTGCCTGCTCGAGAGGCTTGTTAAAAACGCAGTTGGACAAGGTGCAGGCCAAGGGCTACGGAGCCATGGCTGGAGGTAAGTCAGATTCCTTTGCGAAGTCTCTGCGGGTTGCTGCAAAGAGACCACCCATACAGACAGCGCTGCTTGAGTCTCCGTAGAGCGTGAGATTTGTTTATTGACGACACGTTCTAATGTTACTGTGATGACGCAGCCGAGTACGAATTCTACACATTTCGCAACCCGGATTCCTCATCCACCTCACCAGCGGCCTTTCTTCAGCAAAACCCTCCCGACCAGCTGCCATCCTTGACAGAAGGTATGTTTGGCTACTCGCTTACTCGGCCTGTACACACCAAAGATTGGTATTACGATGTATACAGCACATGTGCCAAGTTCTCTTGCGACATTGAGGGTTGGCACACCGAGTCCGGCCCGGGCGTTTACGAAGCAGCTCTCGAGTTTGGCGAGATCGCTCAGATGGCTGATCGCGCAAGCCTGTTCAAATACGTCGTCAAGAGTGTGGGCGTCCAACATGGCATCACTCCCTGTTTCATGGCAAAACCTAGGCAGGGTCTTCCTGGCAACAGTGGGCATATGCACGTTTCCATAGTAGACAAAGAGGGCAAGAATCTCTTTGCGAGGGATACCATGGACGAGAATGCGGAGTGGGCCGATATTGCCGCCTTGTCCGACCTAGGTCGTCATTTCCTAGCTGGGCTCCTGGAAGGGCTGCCTGATATTATGCCCATGCTGGCACCGACCGTGAACTCATACAAGAGGCTCGTGGAGAACTTTTGGGCCCCTGTCACAGTGTCCTGGGGCCTGGAGCACCGCTCTGCATCCATACGACTGATTTCGCCACCAACATCCAAGGCTGGAGCCACGAGGTTCGAGATACGCACCCCTGGCGCCGATTCGAATCCCTACTTTGTTCTTGCTGCAATAATGGGCTGTGGATGGCGCGGTGTTGAGAAGAAGCTGGAGATTCCTTGCCCGCCGTTGGCCAGGGGCCACGAAACGGGTGGCTCTAGCGACGTTGGTGAGCGATTGGCCAAGAGCCTTAAGGAAGCTACCGCGCGGTTCATGCGCAAGGACAGCATCGCTCGCGAAATCTTTGGCGATGACTTTGTTGAGCACTTTGGCGGCACCAGAGAGAATGAAGTGCGACTCTTTGATGAAGCCGTGACAGATTGGTGAGTATCTCTTTTTGGCTTGCCTTGGAAATAGGCAAAGCTTGACTGATGGCTGTTCCCCCGTTGAAGTCCTTCCTCTTTGGCTAATCAATTGTGTTAGGGAAATGAAGCGATACATAGAAACAGTATAATCGACGCCGGACGGAACAGAGAGGGCGAAAAGCGACTGGTTGGTCACTGATAACCATAACGCCCCTCTGGAATGACTGTGCGCAAGAGACAGGCACAAAGATGTATTGGTATGTCGAGTTCTTTGTGACGTCGCCGATATTGTATCTAACTTGTCCATCTTTTGGCTCTAGCGCAGATTAGACTCGAGCGTGGTACAGCGCATGACGGGCTACGCGTGTCTTTCCGCCAAAAAACAGACAGGGGGATATTGCCCTCATGCTATTCATAGCCTACAAGATATGAAAGCAGTACAGCCAAATGCCTCGGCTTCCTTCATGTCCCCTCGTTTTTCGACCATCACATATGTCACGGAATCGTTTTTCGCAACACCGTGTTGTAGAACCGAAGCAGAATAACAGTCGCTTTATCGACCAAGTCAGCCACGGCGTTGCTTGACTTATCATTGATCTACGATCTGCATGCGTCTGCCCAGAACATAGCCAAGGTCTCTTTGTACATACCTGGCACTGGGTGAACGGTATACCGCACCATCTACAACTCAAGGGCGAAGATGGCCGTGATATTTGCACTCTGGGCGGATTATTGGCCGCATCAGCACATCACATCACGAGGTGATGACGGTACGCATCAGATGTCGAACTTTCCATCAAACAAGTCAAACTTTTCATGAAAGTCTGAAAAGACATAATAATTATTGCTTTAATCTGGCATTGACCATGATGCGAAACCTCCTCAATTACGTCTCGGATCGCCATCAAACCGAGCTAGCTGCACGAAGGCTTTTTTCCTTCCCATCCACTACCCAAAAACCATGTTTTCCCTATCGCGAATCTTTCCTGACCTTTCTTTTCCCTACCTGTCGGGTGTCCGGTCCATCTTCGTCTGGATTCCATTCCTCAGGCTGGAAGTCGGGGTTGCCATAATGGGCTCGGTTCCAGATGCTATTCTTGAAGGTGTTCGTGGTGACCTGAAATATTGGCTCAGAAAAGCTCTTATTTTCGTACTCCCATTGATGAGGACTGAATCGGATCGGATAGCCGGCGGTCCCTGCCGTTGTCATAAGGGGGGACAATTGTTGAGAGCCCAGGCTAGTCCCTGCGGCAATCAGGGAACGCCGGGCGCCCATTGGGCCTGTTGACGTCAACGGAGCGGATTGCGATGACGGATGAATATTCGGAAGAAGCTGTGGCTGACGTGGAGATGCGGCTTTTGCAGACTGCATATCAGATGGGAAGGGACTCATCCATGAATCCTGTTGACTTGATGGATAGCTGTCAACAGTAGCCGACGTAGTGGATGAAGGCGTCGCTGACATGGAAATCATGCCGGCCAAGGAATTGCCTGCATTGTTACTGATGCCCGGGATCATACTCAGTGCCCCAAAGTCAACCGTCGAAAAGGCATTCAGAGCGGCAGCAGAATCCGTAAATGCTGCATTTTGCGTGAAGCCTGCGACACGGTTGACTTGTAGGTTTAAATGAGAGGGAGAAGTTGGAGCTGGTGGATGGCCGGCATGAGACTGATATAGGATGTCATAATGATCTGGCCTGTAAAGAAGATGAATAATGGGACCCAGTTCCATGACATCCTTACCGTTAGCCTCATCCGGGAAGCGATACCGATTAACTTGGCTGCCAGGACTGCGGTCCAAATAGGCAATCTCGAGGACAAAGTTGAGTGGCTTGAGAAGTATATTGACCAACGCAATTATGCCAAGTTGCTCGATTTCTCGGTTGACGACTTCGATGTTCTGCCCGCAATAACCTGCAACGCTCTGTCCGCCGGGAATAAATGGTTCATATGTCGCAGCATTGGCCTTGAGGAATGTTGCAGCCAGCAAGCGAAAATAAAATATTAGGCTTCCCTCTACCGCGACATCATTCCATCTTTGACGAACAAGATCATGTGCTGCTTGCGGTTTGCCAATGATGACCGCCACTTCGCGCAGGAGATCAAAGACTTCTTCTGCAAAGTCTTCGAAATAGTCGTAGCCTCCGACTGTGCTCAGAAGATGATTTAAGCTCTTCAAGCGGGCGACTTCTCCTTCGATTTGAGATTGATCACCGCCCTCGACGAGTTTTTCAAAGTAAGAAAACCCAATGGCTGGAGAGAAATGTGGTATTAGTAAACAAGCATCGAGAGAAGGGGCACGCTGAACCATGAAATGTTCTCATTGGCCGAATGCGTATGGTAGTTTGCTCAAGTTTACGATAAACTTACCTCGCCAACCGCAATTGCCGTCGCCCTGAATCGGGCGGTAGTATGAATAAGTCTCCGGCAAGGCCTATAACACAGTGGACAGCGGTTTAGCATCATAGGTTCAAGGCGGAACCGTGGGAGGCAGTCGAGATGACGGGGGGGAGGGTCCGGAGGTTCATGGCTGACCTTCTCACATTTTTTGCTGCGCCAGACCCGATCTCCTGGCTACCAAT
>SRQL01000091.1:0-64092 GCA_018360575.1 Claviceps sp. LM454 group G7 | reverse complement strand
CCAGTATGTGTAGATGACGTCGATAGCCACTCGACTCTGCGACCCTTTATGCAAAGGTGCTTTGGATGTATGTAGTTGAAGCGAATCAGCAATTGGAGACATTGAGGGGTGATTTACTAGTACCTGCGTATCTGTTGGGTAGGTAGGTAGGCCAAACTGATTACGTCTAGAGGGACGGACGGACGTACACTACTAGGTTGGATATGGGACGTAGGGCGTAGAAGAAGATATGAGACTCTGAGAGGGGCAGAAGAACGCCTTTCCAAGGATAGTCGTGCCTCAGCGCACTGCCCTTAGACGGCTCATGATGCGCTTTGCGTTGCCTTGTCGTGTATGAATGAGGCCATTAAAGCTCGCCGCTCGGAGAGCTTAACAAGACGAGTATGTATATGGCGTTTTGGAAGTCGCCAGGGCCAGGTATGGGAAAGAGAGCAAGGCAGGTATCTAGGTCATAGATGTTGAGCTGCTAGATAGGCTCTGGGGCCTCTATGCAAGTGTGCGGCCATCGCTACTAAATGCATCCCTTCTCTCGGCATGGATATGTCCCTGCGCCCCGCGTTGGACGCTCGTTGTCATAATGGCAGCTGGCTTCCTTGCCTAACTAGATAGCCTTGCTGGCTTGGCCTCGATCCCACTGTCCTCGTGCCACTCACTGACAGGAGCCGCCTTTATACAAAGCGATACGCGTCTCACGATCGGTCAAACGCTCCTGGCACACAACAGGAATGACCGTATTTCCGTTGTGCCACGCGAGCGCATGGGTCATGGCTGCACGGGCGCCGAAAAGACTTCTAAGAAAATACGAGGCGCTGGAGATGAACATGAGAGGGTTCTGTCTGCAAATAGCCACATTAATATTGCATTGCGCTTTTGCCACACAGCTAGGCCATCGCATGCGATACCGAAAATCCCATGGGACGCGGCGCTCAGCTGCACTGTAGCTAGACGCGGAGAGACAACGAGATCGCACTGGCATAAATTTCTGGGTTCTTATGATAACTGCCTGCCATGAACGAGCTGACAGTCGAGATCGTGTTCGGTGCGTCCGATTGGCCATAGCTGGTGATAATGCCACGTTCTAGCCGCTGCTCATTACCGGATCTTACTGCTCGGGTTCGAACTGGAACCCCTTGTGCCTCATGAACCACGATACCTCACCTTCCTAGCGCGAGGCATGGGCAGGAGATGAGAGCGGAAGACACCTCCGAATGATCGAAGGCGTCTACGAGGACCGAGAACCTCATAGGCTCTCGACTCACGTTTGGCCTACTTGAAACCTTGTCCATGTACAATAGATCGATCAAGGGCGGGCTAGAACTCCCTAATAAGGACTCAGAGGGAGCAATCGCACCCCCAGAGATCTTTTGAGAGCAAGGTGATGTTGCCTTTTTGAATGACATGTATAGTAGCAAGCCCAGACACTGGCCCTTGTCATATCTTGCAGTAATGGAACATTATATCTCCTTGGCTTGATCGTTCGTTTTGTGTCTCGGTAATTGTTACTAGATAGGCGTGATGATAGGCACCCAAGTGGCTAGCTTTATGCATATTCGACAGCACGATGCTCATACGCGGTGATTGTATACCTCAGAAATTGACTGCGCGTACCTACGAACACGCTCTGAAGCGGTTAACAGTACGCCAGCACACTGCTTCGGTAATGACAGTGCTCCTGAGTGACGAATAGTCGCGAGAGGGCAGCTTCTGGGTGAACACAGATCCATCAACAGATCCCCGAAAAGGATCTTGCCAGAGATGGGTTGAATAGAGGTTATCAGAGACTCAAACTACGCCATCACACTCCTGCGAGCATACCACTCACAAGCGGCGATTGGTCTCCTAACAAAGGCCGAATGGTCGGCTGCCGAGATTGAACTTTGTCGCACACACTGCGAAAGCACTACTCCAAAGCCGAGAGTCGAGACTGGTTTGTTGTCGAATCAAATCGTGCTCCGTGCGGTATGTACAAAACCCCGTGTACGGACTCACGGAGTGGTTCAGCAGGTACGCCGTAGCAGAAGTATGTAGTTGTGGCACGCCTGCCAACGCCACAAAGGTGACCTGCTTAGAGTTAGGAACTCTCGCATAGAACTCATGTATTGCCCGAGGTTCTTTTGCTGCTCCATCCGAGACTAGCTTATATATATTTTTGTCGTGCTCCCTCATTTTTGCGGGAGATGATTCGTTTGGCATCAGATGATCAGGATTGTCTGTGTCAGATGTAACGCTCTCATGCCGCGAAGAAGCATGTTCCACACAGGTGAGTTTCCCTTGGAATAGGTGCTCAGTTTGGCACCTTGAACGCATTTTGCAGATGAGGCCTGGCGCCGTTGGACAATTTCAACCGGCAGGCCTGGCCGTGTTTCAGTTTTTATGATCCACCATCCCAAGGATTTGGCTGCGAGCTTGCGGCCAGGGCATCGCGATTTGGATGTTCTTTGTTGAGATGCTGATGGATGAGGACACAGTCGTGATTGGACTCGTTGGCGTTCAATTTCGCTTAGTTGAGCAGGCGCTTGGTCATGGCGTGCGCATTTCCTAGTCTCGGAATTCTCTTCGCAGCCAGGCTATTTACATATCATTAGGATCCCCGGAATCCGGAATTCACCTGCCGTCTTTGACTACAACCACGAGGCTGGCGTGTAGCCATGACTGTTTTGCCGTATACGAAGTTCGAACTAAGTCGACAACGAATGGTGAACCCAATCACAAGCTCGGGGCCATGCTTCAGATCTTGGCTCAGCAGTGTCTAGTCGTTTCTGGGTAGAGGCGGTCGCCGCTGTGCAGCTATGAAGTGACAGAAATTTATTCAAGCCCACTGCTACCGAGATGACAATCCTCGGTGTTATACCCTCTGTGACATCGCTGTCTGTGAACATGTAGTTCAAAATGCCTTTGCTAGTCCGTCGCTCGTAAGCGTCGTAGACAACGATATATGGATATATACCACATACCGAAAGTCTGACTACATTAACTTATAAGCCAATGATCAAGATGGCGTCACAAAGTTGGCCCTCCAATTCTGCATCGGCGATAGACTCGTAATAGAGTCCGTTGCCAATTCCTCAAAGGGAGATCAGACACCAGTAGCGCTACTGACTCGACGTGTGGCTTGTGTGGCCTCGATTTGATTCATGGCAAGAGTGCGAACCTGCTCTCTCACATCTTTGGTCATGCTCCTGATCCGATAGCGCCGAACTGTCGAGTGAAAAATATCCGAGCAGGCGAATTGTCTACCTACTCGATCGTCTTGTGCATTGCGACTAGTCGTATGGCGGGCGCAAGCAATGGTCGATCCGGGTCGCTTTCCTGCCCTGTTGATTCCTGGCTGCAGTGTTCCATGCTCGCTCGACACTATCACAGGCATACAAGTATTGTTCGGACAGAAAACAAAGGAAAGGCCAAGTCGCAGATGAAATAGACAACAAAGAGAGCAGGTTATGTGGACATCTATTCATTTGTAACAGCATCCCGTCACTTCATCGGCTTAAGTGCATACATTCTCACCGGGAATAGTCGCACCGGTGGCACCTCTGGAAGCCCGCGCTGTTCGTCTGTCCTGATCAATCGAAGGCCCGCTCGTTCAAATAAGGTCCTGAAACTACTATCTTGCCTAAATGGACAGAAACACAGTCAGTTTTGGTTCATCGTCATGTTGGCGGGTATGCGATGTTGAAGAGAGTACAGATTTATCCTCCCTATTTGGGCAATATGAAGGGTAGAATGAAGAAAATAATTGAAAGCTTGAAGAATCCAAAGGTCGGGAGTTTAGGTGTCAACAGACCTTGTCACACTGCTGTCTTCCTCGTCGAACACGTCGCTGGTGCTTATATTTTCCTTGACGACAATCACGCCGCTATCCGGGCGCAGGACAGTCTTACAAGTCTGCAAGTAGGAAATAACCTCAGCATCCTTCAGGTGACCCAAACACCATTGCGTCCAGATAATGTCGTACTCGGCTCCGGGTTGTGGTTGCCAGTCCTGAAGCCCGACGTTGAAGATTGTGCCAACTCCGGCTTGTCCGTGGAGGGTGTCGGTGAATTTGGCAACGGGCTCGATAACGTCTACTTGATCGGATATTTGTAGGAGAAGGCCCTTGGTGATTCGGCCGATGCTGCCAAAAGGCCGGGTGAGTTCATTTGTTAGCGCGAAAAAAAAAAAGGAAAGCCAGCAACCCTTGTCTTGTGCGACGAAGAAGAGCGGAAGAAGAGAAGCGCAGAGGGTTTCAACGAGATGGGATGGGGAGTACCTCGTGAATCACGGCAACAACACTCACCCTGCTCCGGCATCCACGACGTTCTTGACGCATCGTCTACCGCGCTGGGTTCCTATCCCGAGCCTTGCAAGAAACGTACGCGATCCTTGCAGATCGATGCGGGAGATGGACTCGAATCCCTCCCATGACGGTACACCACCCAGCATGCCGTCTTCATCAGCGCTGATGTTGTTCCAATACTTGATGCCGGCCTGAGCGTCGATGGCGTCGCTGACCGATCCTGACTCGTGAGTTTGCGCCATTTCTGCCCGCCGTGAACTACCCTCGTTTCCGTTGTGCTGGACTTTTGGAGTAAATCGCGATTAGCTCTCAATCGTAGCGCAAATTGAAGAGCTGTCCGTTGTTGTGAGGCACTTTTTGACGGTGGGAGGTCGAGCTTTTGCCTTTGCTAAATTTCTGGACCTTGAACTTTTTTTTGGAGCACGGCTCGGTAGGTATGACCTCAGAATCTCTACGTGTCTCTGTATTTGCGAGCAGGTCACTGCTCAATGTTGATCCTTTTTTTTTTCTTGCCCCTCAGTCGGAGTCAGCGAGCCACATCACCAGATTTTCACGTTGCATGTTGAACAAAATCACAAATGCAAGAACAAGCGCAATTCTTGAACATGATGGGGGTGAGTAAAAGGTTTTGCTCGAACCTATCCTATTACAGGTTATAGGTTTAATTTATATACACACGCAGTTAACAGAAAGGCCAGGCCAACACAAGCCCAGTGTGACCACTGACAAGGGCCAGGTTCCCGCGTTTAGGGCTTGGAACTGAGGATAGCCAAATTCGAAACGCAATTCGACTGTGGCTCTCCAAGGATCTGTGTGAATTCTCTTGAATGTCTCAGATGGTGGCATTCAGGCTCAGGGCGCTTGCCCTCCCGTGCTGCGTGCACCTTCTTGTGCCGCCTGTGTTATCTATGTACTAGGCCAGGTAGATATCACTCCGTCTCAGACTGGTTTGGCTGTCTACTACCATGTCCTATCCTAGACCTCTCAGCTCTGGACATCCTGCTGAGCTACCCACGGAAGAGAATTGGATGTATGTAGGCCAAGTAGCTATGAGGCTTTGAATCGGCAAGCTTAATTCCCTGGCTGTCATTATAGGTAACTTCGACAACAGAAGTACGCACGAAGAATTCTCCTTGGTGTCTCACATTATTACATACTCGTTTCCCGAGCCCGGGTGATTCGAAAAGTGTTCCTCAACTACCATCTGGGTCGCGTGCGACGGCCGCGTCGAACACTATACCTACCATGCCGAATCGGCGAATCGAGAGACGGGAGAGTCGAGACGGGGATGTGATTACTATAAATACTGCGCCTTGATAGAAAAACATCATCGCCACCTTGGGCCTATTGCATCACATGTAATCACTTCACTTTTTCTTGTTCAGGCCATGGGCCCATGATACATGCTTGAGATACGCTATGAAGTGCATTCTATAGTTGCAATGACTCAGTCAGTGAACGTGAGACTTGTCCGATTCTATCGACACCCGAGGAAGGCGAGACATGCTACGGAGTATTCATGAACCTCTTATTAACGAGCTCTGTTTCAGTATCTCCCCACATGTCTCGCAATTTCGACGAGATGTACATATGTACTTTAGAGAGACCTGGGACTTCGTCATATGCTATTTTCGGATCCGCCTTATGTACAAACGCTCTTCATTAAGACAATATGATCAAGATCATATGTGTCGGCTCGTAAGGGGAAAACATAAGGACATGCTGCCGCATGCATGCTGTAACGAAGGATAACGTAAACGAGTCTGTATTGTTCTTGTCTTCCTTCCTCCAGAGTGAGGAAGAGATCTAGAGATAAATGTCTATGGCTCGTGGTGTTGGACCACGAGCCAAGGGATGTTGCCAAGCTGACAACTGCCAACCGATTATAATTCTTTCTCGTTCCCTCACGTGAGACCTCCGTGAGATCTCCGTGAGACCACCGTGATACCACCGTGAACCTCCGTAGTCCCTCCGTGGGACAGTCTAATACAGTTGCGACTATCGGTGTTAGAGCCGTTCCAACGATATGTTTCTGATGGTGTTGGGTCAGGGCTTTTGCGACCAGTCGAGAGGAATGCTCCTAGCTCCTTGAGGCAACTACAGATCAAGATTCTGTCTGTGCGAACAGGCGCGTTATGGTGCATAGTGCATACAGATTATTCTCACTACCGTCATTAGTCATAAGCGGAAAATTCCCTCGATTTAATTAAGTTATATGGCGCCTGTAGGCTGTCACGCCGCCTGTCTTTGATGAGTCGGTGTCTCCTGAGTCCTGGGAGGACAATGTCACGACTCACGATGAGGTCTTGATTACCGTAGTGACATGGAACTGACGCCGGACGGGAGCGTTTTGTGTTATCTTGTACAGATTTGACGTCAATTGCCTCCGACTCTAGAGGGAACCAAATCATTGGTAGGGGACCAAGTTATCGTACATAATCACAGCCTCACAGGTCAAGTGCGCGATTCCGGCATCCCGGGCGCCAAGTCCAGATCTATCATCTGGGTGAACTGGATCTGTCCAGCGCCCGAACCGCGCCCATCAGAGCTGTGCAAAACCCCAGCGAACTCACACAACTTACAAGTTACAAGCGGCATATATGTAGCGATATTGGAAAGGTCGAAGCATTTTTAGGCATGTTGAATTGTTGAGAGAGGTGTTGGACGGCTTCGCAATGTATGACGCCAGTTTCCTCCAAGGTGCCTCCTAATTGTGTACCGTAGAAATGTGATTTCTCTTTAAGCTCTCTCATGGTACATAGTGAAGGCTGCTTATCTACCTGTTTTTGAAGACGTCGCGGACCATAGTTTGTGACGCAATTTCCCTATGCAATCGCGATGTGCGCGACTGTTTTTGCCCGCTGAAAAGCTGGAAAATGATCATCTGATGATGGATTGGTACGTGGATGAAGGTACCTGGTAAGTTGTCGGGCCCTTTGCGCGACGCCGACGAATGAATAGCGGTTGAGGTTCGACGTAGGTGGCCTCGCATAGAACCGCAAAATAAACATGATCAAAGGCAGATGTGAGAGATGAAGAGACAACAATTTTCATCTGTCTCGGTAGACTAAGGTGGCATTTTTATTGGCTGAGCAAGCGTACCGAACATTGAAGCTGTACCTGGATACAAAAAGATGCAAGGTTGCAAAGGTTGAAAGGTTGGAGGAGATGCAGGACATCAATGTCCAGAAGAAAAATGATGAATCACGTTAGGAACAGCAGCTCTTCCGTGCCTGAACCCGCAACGATGTGATGATGACGCTCGCAATGTGATTAAGCGCTTCAGGCTGAGCAGACACGTTGATTCTTGCTGTGCGGCTATATTCTTTTACAGGCAGTGACCATAGACCGCGTTCCTGTACTGCTTTGTCCCGCTCAGATCGATGAGGCCTTGGGGCGTTATGGGATAATAGCCGTTTTGACCCGAAATCTTGCAAAGAGTCTCCCACTCATCACCATCGATTTTCTTATCTCTCGATAGACACTAAAAGAAGGGGGTCATTAGCGTCTACATTGTTCTCTTGAGTTGCTTCTGCGTCTTGTGTTGTGATGGTCGGAATGGAATGAAGGCACTTACACGTCCAAGACCGTCGTCGTAAACGGCCTGTCGACAACGGAAGATTGAAAACATCTGGTCAGCTCATCTGTTCATTTTCACAGCATATGGCATGATAGGTTGAGATTAAGATGTCATACAAGATGGTTCTGTCCGCCGTAATACGTATCGCACACGTAATTGGTGAGTCCGGTGTTGTACTCCCATTTGTCCGTGTCGAATGACCAACAATCGCACTGTTTGTGCATATCGGCCGCCACGAGGGGCAGAAGGACAGCGAGAAGGCTTAGGGCGTGCATGGTGATTGAGTGAGTGTGGTAGAGAAGAACTAATCGTCGAAAAGGTACGTGCAGGTTGGCTGGACTTGCAGGGAGATTTATCAATGAGCGTGGAATGAGGTAGAAACCGTGCCGACCAACAGAGAGCGCATAGATTCATTATATTGCTGATTGCGGCACGGGATGATCATTGATATGTACATACCTACCTGGGCTACCTACGTATGTTGGATCTGACGATAGGCATCCGTCCTTGTTCAACGGCAGGTTTAGGCAAAATGCAGAGGCTGAGGCTTCTAGACTCGACATGAGTCTACTTCACCCTGGCGACTTGGTCCGTGCGTTTGTCTGACATGTACTCCATACGGAGTACAAGTGTTACTATTGAAGTGTACAGAGTATGGGCAGTAAAGAGGCAATAGGTATGTATGTACATACAACATTTCTCAACAAACATTGCACGAGAAAGCGCTTGTATATTTACCATCAAAATTTGATCCGACAGCAGTATCAGTCCTTGGCCCTTTGACCAGCAGCGTCTTCTAGAACTTGATTACTCGAATCGCTCATTATCTAGGTACATTCTGGGGTAGGTACTCGTCCTGTGGCACGTGTAGGGCTGAAATTATTAAGGAACCAGCATCGTCTACGGAATATGTACTGCATTACGGAGTACTCAGGGGAGTCAGGGCCGTACAGGCTAAATTATCCACGTCTTTAGTTTGGCAGAAATGCCAAGTATGTACGGGGTACCTACTCCGTACCTAAGGTACAAATTCAATTCGGCAGATTACTCCGTAAAGAACCAAGATGCTGGGACATGGTGGAGCCAATCGGTTGCAACTTGCGACTCGTGCAACTGCCCGCTTCTCTGAGCAGAATGTCACGACGGTATGCCGCATGAGTAGGTACCTATGTACATATGTAGGTATGTATGTACATATGTATATATTTGTAACCTCGTCTACTCCGTATTATTCAGTGCCATGAAAGGATCTATAAATAACAAATGCTGGCTGCAGATACATACGGGGTAGGTACTATCCCTAGAGGCCCCGTGACCAATCCTGCTGGTTCTGAAAGCGCGTTCTACATTGATGAGGCCATCCACGAAAAAGCTTGAATGTGTTTGCGCGTCATACGGAGTAGTAGATTAGCAGACACTTCGGCTTCTGCGGGAAAGTCATGAGCGCGCGAGGAATTGAAGCAAATCTCACTATCAACTTAGGTCAAATTACTCCGTAATTAGAATCGTGTGTCGCGATTGAGTCATGGTTTGCAAGCATGCATTCCACGGAGTCCACGGTATGTACATATCTGTAATGCCGGCATCTCCGCGTCTTCAAATCGTTTCATGTACCTACCTTAGGTACATACATACATAGTTCCATTCCTTTTTTAAACCCCAACGACTGCATACCTATGTACATAGGCGTATATGTATGTAACCCTAATACTTACTCCGTACCTAGGTCTTGGTCACGTTGTGGACTCATGAGTCATCACAAAATACTAATCTTCCGAATCCCGATACCCGTCGCGGCTGTCGCGTATGTACATTCTGTATCGCAACTTGCGATATGCGATTCGCAACGTACATTACTTACATACCTACGGAGTATGTAGTCAAGACCGACATAACCAGTCGGGTAATATTGGAGCTTTATGCCGCGACTTGGCCACGCGGAGACGCCGGCAGCATGTGCACAGTATCAGCGCCACGTAATTCCACAGATGGCATGCTTGCAATGGGCAACTCATGCGCGATCAACAATACTCATTTCGAGATTCAAGAATATTGAGTATATTACGATTTGCCGGTGAAGCCGGCACCGCGAGTTCTCACACAGAACTTCAGAAATCATCATGTTTCAATCATGCATGTACCTAATACCTATAATCCATTCTGGACTGCAAGTCCGATGTGGCTGTGGCCCCGGCAATTAGGTTTCTCGGCGGGTCTTCCGGATCCCCAATAATCAATCTCTGGGGGTTTTAGATATATGTACATACATACATATTGCAATCACACTGTACACACATTCCGCGAACGGTATGTAATGTAAGGATCGTAAGACGGTACATGGCCGGCTTTGAAATTTGCGTAGATCTACGGATAGCTAGATAGGGCTGCAGGATGCCGGAGGGCTCCTTCACCAATTGTCATACATATGTATGTACATACATACATATACATGCACATGTACCTTTTATGTAAAAAGACAAGGGTTCCGGGTTCCTGCGCGCCGTCTCGACGACATCCGAGACAGCCGTGACGGAGTCCCGGACTCTGGAGTAGGTATGTACAACTCGTACCCATGCATTCCTCTCAAATGCCAGCTTCTTCTCGGTTGAGAAGGATTCGACCGTTTATAGCAAGCAATGAGCATAGCTTAGATTCTCTCCACATTGGGTCGAACCCATATGTATAGTACCAGTGATCTACGTACCTGTCTATTACGTTTAAATGCGCGTACATACTCTGTAAAGTGTACATGTAGGTACTCCGTTGAACGCGAGTCGGGCTATCGGCTTTCCTGTGACCACTGACTTACCCGTTTCCCCAGGCGTGTGACGTGTCAGACTCACCACGTGTGCATGCCGGAATATAATGGCAACTGTGGGTACCCGGGCTGATCTGATTTACCGTTCAGACGAATTCAAAGATTGACTCGAACGCCGATGTATTATGTATCTGCGGAGTACATATGCCCGTTGAATCTTGATACGGAGAGGTACGTACGGTATTGGACGAAATACCTGTAAATCGCAAATTCAGCCTAGGCATGGAATTAATTAAGCTTAGGTAGTCCCTTAATTTTGTAGGTACCTCGCCTTTCTCCGACATGTGTAGGTACATGTGTACACATAGAGGTACATACCTAGTGAGCTGATCGGTGCCTTTGCAAAAGATATTGCCTAGTTTCAATTCATCAACGGAGGAATAGTAAGAGAATGAACTTGATCCGTAATCATTTGCATGTGTTTTTCCTTTTCTTGGGGTGGAGGGGGAGGGAATAGTACGAAGCTTCCAAAACAAATGACAATGACAGTGAAGTTACATACTGTACGTTATGTACCCAACGTAGCGACGGTAGCGCCCTGAATGTAATTCTTAGGTACATAGGTACTCCATTGCTTTATTTCCCTCGTCAAGAATCAAGATCCTGTTGTCTCAAGGTAGCCTGACTTGACCGAATTAGGCATAGCGGAGAAGTATGCCTGAGCCTAGTTCGCAGTGTTTTAGTACCGTTCCTCCCATTCCTATGCTCCTAAGTTCTAACAATCCATGGCCGGCGCAACGAACAGGGGTAAATCGGAACCGACGTACATACCTAGGCATTCTGTACATACTCTGTAGGTATACTCCGGAGTCCGTACTCCGTACTACGGAGTACGAGTCGAGAAGCCGTCTCTGCATTCTGCCTAAACAGTCACTGAACAAGGACGGATGATATCGCGAATAACAGACACAAGATCCCGGGCTGATAGAGTAGTATGCATGTACATATGTATGTATAAGAAACCTTCTCGCCCTTTCGGGAATTACAATCACTTCTTCTTTTCCAACAACGATAATACTCTTGCGCTTCAACGAACCATCGAACCAATCAGCGAATCGTTCTTTCTCTCAATACCTACTATATCACCATGCGCGCCTTCAGTCTTCTGGCTTTCCTCCTGCCCCTCGTGGCTGCCAACGAACACAGACAGTGTTACTGCATGTCATGGTCCAATGACCAGCAAGGATGGATCCACGACGAGGATCTCACTCACTTCACCTGCGCCAAAGATTATTATGACATTGTATGATTGATCGCCACAGAAAACCGTCCCCGAGCGAAGACAGAAGATGTGCTGACTATGCCTTTCTACTTTCTTTCTTTCTACTAGGCTAAATGGGACGATGGCTTGAAACGCGTAAGTGCCTTACCTTTTCACCGAATCCGCCCCTGACACAAGATGAACATTGGAGACACATCCGAAGAGAACAACACAGTCGTGAACATAGAGGCTAAGCTCTTCCTTTTAGTGCGTCGCAAAGCCACATCAAAGAATCGATGGCGACATGTGGGAGAATGACTGCATAGCCATTGGTGTAAACAACGGCTTCCTTCCCTTTACGCCACAAGGAGACGCGGACCAGTCCGCGCCAGTAAAAAAGGTCATTCATGCCGTTGGATCCTGCCCCGACCGCAACTAAGAAGCACAGCGAGCTTATTGAGTGCTCAGCGCTCGTCGACATATCGGACAAAAAAACGCTGTTGTCTTTATGTTTACACACTACAGCAACTATGTACATACACACACACACACACTGCATTAAACCTACTTCTTGGACCATTCTTCTGTTGCCTTTGGTATTTCATGAGCATACCACTTCTCTTGAGATGGCCTTGCACTTGGAAACTATGGAATGGCGATGCCACCTCAGCTATAAGCCAACGACCACAGTAATAACTATATACATTGAAGTTGAGCCTGCTGCGTCTTGTTTCAAGTTTGATGATCTGCCAGTGCTTCGTGACGCTGTCAGGCTCCTGCCAGGCCCCCAAGACACGAATCTATGTTACCTATCAAATTAAAAATCTCCATCTGATGTGCAAGTGCTAAGTGTATCTACACCGTCACACTGTGACAACAATGAACATACATGTGCGTAGTATTGCGTATTTTCTCGACCCAACTCCCAGGCGAAGTTCATGTACTTTGGGCCCTGGGGTGACCGTTGACGTGGCAACTGACAAGGGTAATACATAAGCGACCTGGAACTCATAATTGACTTCAATTGAAAGCGATAATCGATCCCGGCCTCAACTTTCAAGGATCTCTAGAGGTCTCTTGTGTTCTGGGGCAGCGTTCGCAGATCGAGCCTATCGGGATAGCCCCACAGGAATGGGAATGGGAAGTTGGAACGCCCCCGGACTTGGCTTGGAGAATCGAGATGCACTTCAACAGTCGAATAATTCGTGCCTGCTGATTATCGTCTTCAATGATGCTCGAATGAGATTGAGGGGCCATCTTTATGACATTTGGGTTAAATGGCTCATTGGCTTCCAGATATCAATGGGATTGAGATGACTAATCTCAACATTAGGCAAATATGCCAGCCAGTCTTCACAATGGCGTGGTGTAACGATATTCAGTCGTGGACGGAGAATCTGTACTACTACTCCGTAAAGAACCTGTTACCTGGCGCCACTTTAGGTACGTTGCTGGAGGTCGTACCTACATATATTGGAAGAGCTACATACGGAGTACCTCCGATGAAGCTCTGTGGTAGTCTTGGCCCTTGAGAACTAGACCCTTTTCTTTTGGCGGTTCCGTCGCGGTATGATATCGGTGATATCAAACGTTCTTCATGAATCATGACCAGATTGCTCTCATCATCATGATCGATAAGTTGGGGGTATTACACGGAGTAATTTCCTGAATCCTGACGAATATGGGTTGGAAGTTGAACCCTGGTCCCTATCTTCAAACGGCCATAGGTAGCCTTTTCCAGTTCCCAACGATTTGCTTCAGATCTTGCCTGATCAATAGCCACTGATTAGATGTTTCTTTTGGTATCAATATACCGCGGTATACTCCTAGTCTCCTCTTTTGCGATCTGAACTAGCGTAGATGATACATTGCAGTTTTTCGGTTTTCCAGTGAGATTTCCCGCCCGAGCAATTGGCAAGCGATTCATGACACATACATATGATACCCGTAACCTACTCCGATTGCAGCAAGAAGTCGTACATATAATACAGTTTGATACTTTTGATTGACGCCGGCAGTGGGGCGCAGCGCCGCCCAGCGCGCCCCTCCGTAGAGCCTCCCTTGGGTGTATGCAGCCTGTAGGTATGTATGTATGTATTGTATGTATTGTATGTACGCACGGAGTAGGTAGATACCGCCGACCGGACCCCGGTAACCAGTCAAGGGACACGTAGTAGATATATGACTCATGAGGTATGTAGATGATAACTACAAAATGAAGACCATATCCACTGACGGAGAGTGGCAGAGGTAGACCAACCTTTCACAACACCAGTACTTTCCTCAACCATCTTCTAGCATTCATTGCTCCCGTCGTCAGGATGAGACTTCTAACCACACTCGCGTTTGCTTCCGGAGCTTTGGCATTGGCCACCGGACCGGTCCAACATCCCGCGGACCAACGAACCGTTGAGGGCGACGCGTTACTCAACGCTGAAAATGCCGTCCTTGTGACCCCAGAGTAAGTCGACTGCCGTGGCCCGTTGCCGCCGACTTCCGCGAATGACTTCAGACTTGCATTCACATCTGTACATACATAACCACATGACTGACGTGGTTTGTACCGGACACAGAATCACATCACGGGACGAGACAGTGCCATCGTCCGAACTAGAGAAACGAATGGGCGGCACTCAGGCGACTATCCGCCTGCCTACAGAACCTAGTCCGGCATCAATTGTGATAGCCGGCATCACAGTCTCGTTCCTCATGACGTACCGCTGGGTTGAAAGACAAGGCATGAACGCTAAGCAGTATTATGTCGAATATGTGAAGTTCCACAACAGGAATGACGGGAGAAAGCTTGTTCAGGCTGTTGCAAACGGGGCCTTCATCCAAGACCGACTCATGGAGTCTGGGTTCTCGCAGATAAGGGATGCTCCCCAGGGGATCACTAACTTCGTGTTGACTGTTGCGGATAGTCGTGATGGTGAACTGTAATCCCATCACTGTTAGTTCATACACCTCGGCTTATCTTTTGGGCAATGCAGTTTCGACCTTGGAACGACTTCAGCCTAGCTATGGAAAGCGCGGCTGCAAGCGCCTAAATAAATTTAACGTCGTGGCACGAATGAGATCCGTTCCTGTCTCCTATGTCATATCTTTCAGGGAATTCGCAGAGGCCCTTCATTCCTTGGGGCCTGACTCATCACGAGATAGATCACCGTGGTGAATGATCCTTAGCCTCCTATGCTTCGCGGGTCCTTCACGGCTTTGCCTTTCTGTAGAGTTCAAGCTCCTTTGTGTCGAGTTTCCGCCCCCGAAAAGTTCTCAACTTCAAGCCGCAAGGCCCGTGTTACACCTGGCTTTTGAAGCTGTACAACCGGCCTTTTTTTTCCTTTCGATTCATCGACTTGAAAAAGAGCTCCCCATCTACTTAATCATCGCAGCGACCTTGTCGTCGTTCTTGGCTCACAATGTGTAAACTTGCGTTCTGAGGTGTAAGTGTGCTTACACGTGTGGCACAGCCATCATCCTTCGAAGAAACTCGGCCCGGGCGATTATGATGGTGTTGTTGACGAATATACACCACTATCATATGGCTTGTCTGGGTGGGTATCAGCGAACTGCTTCAAGAGAGTGCTTTGGTACCCTCATTCTCAAGCATGGCCCAGATGTAATCACAATCAATGACCATTTGAGAGAGCCTGAGAGGAAGTTCGGTGATGAAGCCCATATCGCAAGATGAGTTATGTAGTTTTCGGAGTCGACCGCGCACCTAGGCAGATCGCCAGCCTCGCGGGTTTTGCTACGGTGATGGCAGGCCATGGGAAGCCTATAGCGGCTGCCTCTGGCCCAGTTACACCTGTGGTAAGCCACTCCATGATCCTTGGCCCACGCAGTAACGCCAGCGAGGGCTTCGTCGAAGATCTCACATATCGGTTCTGGCGGCGGTAGGTGATTGTGTACGCGTAGGTCTGTCTCATTGAGGTCTGTAAGGTCGTAATCCACGCCCTCGACCAACTCGCGGAGTTCACCGCGGTTGTGGCGACGCGGTACTACGCGCGTTTGGCGGCGACGAGGTAAGCTCTCGAGCTCATCTTCAGCGAAAAGGCTGTCGAGATCACCGTCAAGACTGTCATCGAGATTGCTTTCGTTGGCCTCCTGGCGCACAGGTGACAGACAGAGTCATCGGAATCTGCATCCTCTGACGAAGGCCAGGAGGCAAGGCGCGCTGGGCTGTATGACGCGTCAAGCTGCGCACGAAGGTCGCTGCGATGATTAAGTAGATGGGGAGCTCATTTTCAAGTCGACGAATCGAAAGGGAAAAAAGGCCGGTTGTACAGCTTCAAAAGCCAGGTCGCGAAGCTGATGATCGAAAGACGATGCCAGATCATACGGATGGTAGGAACTTGGAAGTCACGGTCCCGAAATCTTTCACAGTTTGTATGGCGCCAGCAGGGTGGCTGTATCGCGCTAACCACTTTAAGTGGCAGTGGGACCACTCAGCACCGACTCCTTTTGCTAGTTTCGCGGCAGGCAGTTTTTCCTAAATGAGCTTTTCGGACGAAGGAACCCGTCAATGCCATGAACGCATTTAGCCGTCTTCCCTCCTCGCTAAGCATTGTGTGACTTGTAAGTTGTGAGGGTGAACTTCTCTCGAACCTGTACTCCGTAATCCAGAGTCTGTTGCGCAGAGTGTATTCTCACGAGCATGCGCGGGTACCCGTCTCTCTCATCAGCCTTTAGTATCCTGCCTGATGAAGACGTGGAGACAGATGCCTCGCGAGTCGCACGTCTCAACTCCTCTGATGGAGGATCTAGAGGCGCCATATACACTACATGGACCTGGGAATCGTCAGCTCGAGAAGCAGTGGAAATTTCAGCCATGGCTTCAATTGAAGCTGGGGAACCTTGACACTATCCCACATCCCTAGTAGGAGTTCAGGACTCTCAATGCCGGCAGTGTAAGTGACACTAGGCGTCGGTAGCTAGTCAAGGGTCAGGACTCAGGATTCAGTAGGTAGATTAGATGAGAATATACTTGTATAAAATCAAGACCATGTCCGCTGAAGGGGAATATGTCGTCCGTCGTTTCTCGTGTCACCAGCAAGTTTTCATAGCTCTATATCGTGATTTCGCACTTATCGCCCCCGTCGTGACTCGTCAAGATGAGACTTCTCACCGCACTCGCGCTTGCTTCCGGAGCTTTGGCACTGGCCACCGGACCGGTCCAACATCCCGCGGACCACCAGACCGTTGAGGGTGACGCGTTACTCAGCCCTGAAAATGCTGTCCTCGCAACAGAGTAAGTCGTTGCCCCCAAACTACGCAAACCCCGTACGTTTACATCGGTACACAACCACACGACTGACGCCTTTTGTACCCGACGCAGAATCACCACACGGGATGAAACAGTGTCCTCGTCCGAAGTAGACAAACGAATGCCAGGCGTTCAGGCATCTATCCGTATACCCAGAGGACCTGCTGATCCGACAACAGTCACAATAGCCGGCATCACAGTTACGTTCATCGTGGCGCAACGCTGGATTAAGAAAGCAGGCAAAGGTGTTATGGAGTTTTCTGTCAAAAGTGTGGGATTCGCCAATCGGAACAACGCTGGGAAAATGATTGTTCAGGCCGTGGCGAAAGGGGCCACATTCTTTAGCATGCGCATGGCCGAGAACGTCCAGAGATTTGCGGACGTACCTACCCAAGGACCCGACGCATTCACGCTGATTGTGACTGCAGTCGATGATGAACTGTAATTTCATTCCACTATCAGTTCATACACGGCTCTTTTGTTTGGGTAATGCCTTTTTCGTTTTCAGAAAAGTTCAGCCCAGGTATGGAAACCATCCGGCGTCTATGTACTTAGATTCAACATTACAGCACCACTAAGGTCTAAATCTGTTCATGTCACCCATGTCATGACCCATATGATATATCTATGTATGTTGTATCACTGAGATAATACCCTTCATTCTCTACCTCCTCGTCATCATATACCACTGTGTTATGTTAGTGTGCTTCGGCCTCTGAGACAGCAAATTCTGGAGCTGGACGTCGTCGCTTTCGGCTTCAAATAGAAGGTGCTGTGAGTTTGTGACAGCGCTGAGGAAGTATGTATGTACATAGCTTCGGGTCGTGTAGGGACACTGGCCCACCCCTGAGACGTTCCAGCCGGGGGCACAGCGTTTTCCGGCACAGCATTTGCCGGCACATTGGAGATTCACTCCGCGGACCGCGCTCGAGTCATGGTGTACCTCAGGTCTGTAGACAGTATGAGTCGGGAGTGCGGGGGGGCCGGGCAGAGTCCGATGGGCCGAGGATATATCATATATTATTCATATGGATACAGTTGCGTGAGTCAGGAACATTCGGGAAATATACTCAGACGGTTAGCTCGGGATATCGTAGAGCTGGGGACAGAGAGGAGAACACTTGAGGTCCATGCATACTCCGTATGTAGGTATTCGAAACCGCTCCGCTGATCAACGAGAATGATTTGCGTTCTTCTTTTTCCCGCTGAGCCCAGCCGATTGCGATCTGGGTCACTGATCAGAGCCATGCCTTCTCATATATACTTGAGGGAGGCTGCCGCCCGACCCTTCGACAAGGTGGCAGAAGGTGCAGCTCCCCCCTCACTGTGACTTCATTTCCATCAACAAAACGTTCAAGTGCCTTATTGATTGGCCTTGATCTTCGTGTCCGCAACGTCATGCGCGCCGTTTTCCATCTGATCTCGAAAATCTCTCTCCGTTCGTAAGATTGACGTAACGCCATTATGTCAATCTGACAATCATAAGGCGCCTTTCTTTTGTCGTTCCCAATTTTACTAAGCACTCGTAGAGGGTGAAAGAGTCTGCGCATACGATTGTTTGGATCTTTGGTGTCCCAAGTTGGCTCGTAATCGCCTGCAGTGTTGTTCCAATTGATAAGGCGATGTCCGCGCCCTGGACCATACCGTATAGCTCAGAAGCAAGAGCACTTCTCGTAACTCTCTTACTTTTGGTCGAGCTATACGTTACGACATTCCCTTTCACCACAAAAACCGACTCGTCTTCACCCTGCGTTTCGTTTCCAAGAATCACGACATAACCTAGCTGCGAACTGTAATCTGTATTGTTGGCAAACGAGCCATCAACAAAGACGAGATGATCTGAGTCAGGAACTCGTGGAACCCCCACCAACTCTGCTGAAACCGCTGCGCAGAGTTCTTGGCCGTTATGTGTATGAGGAACAGTATTGTCAATGTAAAGGTCCTCTTTGGCGGGGACTGGTATTTCGTCTGTGAGCCGGCCGGTTGTCGAAGTGCAAGCGTGCCTTTCTGTCTGTGGTAAAGCCTTGGGTCTACGCTGCCATCCACGTAGGGGGGCAAAACTCGAGCATGAGGGAGACGAACCTGCCTTGGTGGACGGTGTCTAACGCAGCGGATGTCTAGTTGGAGTAGCAACGCGATGCCCATGTGGTGCCATATGGCCTGCACTGCTTCGTTCAGTGTGCGAAGGGCTGAATCGGTCGACCTGTTTGTCCTGTTGCGCATCTGGAGTTCGAGGGAGGTTCCAACTTCCCGTTGTCTTCCGCGGCGGCGATGAGCCTAGACCCTAGCCGCCACCGCTACTAAGACTCTACTTCCATAATCTTTCGAAAATTCCTGCAGGCATCTCGTCGATGCCGGGTACCTTCCAGCTAGGAAGTCTTTTGATGATTCCGTGAATTTTGGTCTGCTCAAAATGGCCCAAAGTCGGGAACGGTGCGGTGTCAAGCCTGTGCAATGTGTTCGCTGGGATATCGGTAATGCAATTATTGCAGACCGTGGAGGAGGGGAAGAATATCTCTGAGAACGCCTCGGCCTTTTCACTGTGAGTAGTTGAAAGATTTAACGTCTGTCCTTCTCCGCGAAAGAAAGCCGGTATTTGACAATTTGCTCGTTTCGGTGGCACATTCCAAAAGGGAGCCGTACCCAGCGTTTGAGAGCCCATGGGCTATAGTCTCAGCCTATAAATCCTCTTTCCCAGCCGTTGGTTTTGAGACGACCTTTCTCCACGTGCTGTTTTTCTCCTCCCGTACCACGCGGGCCTGAGTATCCTCCTCTTCACAGGCTAGGCGCCAATCTTCGTCCTTTGTGTCCTCCCGCGTCTCTGGGCTCTCTGGGCGATCTTGACTGTTCCCGGACTTGCGCTTTTCACCACGATTGGTTTCTTCGCCCTGGTCGGGATCTTGACTCTATCTGGGGCTGTGAGGTCGGCGATGCCGTGGAGTTCGTTGACAATTCGTTGAAAAATGCAGATAGCGTACTCGTCCATCTCGGTCGTTGTAGTCAGTGCTGTTGATGAAACTTTCGAGTGGCACGCATAGCAGCCTCTACTCGGGCCATGCCCTTGTTCAGCTTTCCTCAGGCTGCATCTAGGTTCTTCTCAGTGCTGTGTGTCCGAGTCGATGTGGGTAGGCTGCATTGTCTCAGCGACAAAGAATCACGTGGTGCCCACTGCCCAGCGAGTCCTTCAATCTTGAACCAGTATGCTGCTGGTTGGGAAGATTTTGATCCTTCTCAAGACGAGGCATCTTCAGATGCTAAGTCCTGACGATGATTGCAGCGACTTTTCTGATTCGGCTTTTCTGATTCGGTAAGCTTTTCTGCTTTGGTAAGCGAAGCTGTGTCGGAAAACTCCATGCCGCAGAGTGAATTTCGACTGCGTCTGACAAGTCCACACCGCGCATTGTCTACAGAGCCTAGGCATATTCAACCGGGGTGACGTTCTTCTTGAAATTCCATTCACTCAATTTTGGATCGAACCGGAAGTATGGATATCGGGGCATGCGCCGCGAGTGCCTTGCTCACCGAATGTTCATGAAAAATTTGGAACTGCGAACTATGACACAAACGATGCTCTGGAAGATTACCTAGAACATCAAGGATTCAAGAGATGGTACAATGACAAGCCGAAGTGTTGGAAGAAATCCGCAGGGGTTGCGTATACGCGGTGGGTGGACTGACATGAACAATCTGTTGTTTTCATGGAGGACCTGCTAGTTCATGGAAGCTAGCTAAAAAAGAGAGAGAAAGGAAAGAGTGGACAGCCATACCTCGTGGTGTTGTACCACGAGGTGTGTTCACTGTTGGCTTCGTACGCACAGGTGGCGGACAGGTGGCAGTAGCCACGTACGGTTGTCCGAGGTGGAGTGCCGTTGAGGGCAGCGATTCCACGCGCGACCCAGTCAACGTCCTGTACTTACTACTGAGGAAACAATGTTAAGTTTAAAACCCCGTCTTGAATTGTGTGATGGCGCGAATTTACGGGACGGAGCTGACCCTGCATCCTAGGTACCTATGAGGTATGTATGTATGTACTCCGTACCCTTCTGACTCCTGGATCCCGACTCCTGAGTCCTGAGTCCTGACGACTCACGAGCCCTGGACTCCTGAGAGTCGCTTGAGTTTTGAGTTTCTTCAGGTTCTTCGAGCAAATGCCATCGGGTCACGCCGTCACGGGTGCCAGTCTCCAGATAGGTAAGTGCGGAGCATGTACATATGTACCAATGACCATGTAAATAGCAAATCTCACTTGGAGCTTCATCAATGAACTTATGTATGTACCTATCTAGGTAGGTATTCTTATTCTGACAAAGTTTCATAGCCGGGATGCAGCGATGCTAGCCAAGGATGTGCCGCAAGTTGCAAACCCAACCAATGTCCAAAAGGGCGGTGCCGCAGTGACAAAAGAATGAGGGCATAGAGCTTATATCAATTGTGTTGTTGATGCACATAGACTAACATAGTTGTATGGGGGAAATTTCCGCCCATCATGGACGGCGGCGGCGTTGGAAGCGCATTGTTTGTTTTGTGCCTTTGGGGCATTGAGTTGACATCCCGGTAATCCCGCCACACCTTCCTTCACTTTTGCCCAATTATGAATACGGAGTACGTACATACCTATTCCGTAATCCTCGTTTATTATTAACGTTTTTGTTTGAACTTTATTATTTATACGGAGTACGGAGTACCCGTTCTCGCTGTTGTACCGTGTACGGAGTAGTACCTAGGTTCTATGTATACATCCATTAGGTACGTTGTATAGGTATGTACATATGTACTCCGTACTCCATGATGTAGCATCGGCAAAAGCCGACAGGGATCACGTAACTCGGCAGATTCCAGTACCCATGTATAGTCAAGGGAAGGGTTAGTACTGGGTTACGTAGGTTACTTATGATACATAGAGTACATAGGTACAGTCTACAGTGATCACTGATGAGTCGATAACCATGTGGCATGTGGCATGTGCCATGTGCCATGTGCCATGTGGAATGCCACATATAAATGATAAATCAAGACCAGACCCTGACCTTTAAATTTTAATAACCCAGTGGTCCCAGTTGGCAGGCCGCAGTACTTTCCCTCAGTTTTATCGAGATCTCCTATTCAAGATGAGGCTTCTCACCACACTCGCGTTTGTTTCCGCAGCTTTGGCATTGGTAACCGGACCGCCAGTCCAACGTCCCTCGGACCAACAGACCGTTCAGGGTGACACGTTACTCTACCCTGAAAATGCTGTCCTTGAAACAGAGTAAGCCGTTGCCCCCGACTGACGCCAACCACGTGCGTTAATTCCACATCGGTACATACTACATACTGATATGTTTTATGTACTACTAGTTCCGGGCGCAGAATCACCTCACGGGACGAGACAGTGTCATCGTCCGAAGTAGAGAAACGAATGCCCGGCACTCAGGCGACTGTCCGCATGCCTAAGGAGCCTGGTCCTGGCTCGACACCAATCACGATAGCCGGCATCACAATCACGTTCGTCATGGCGAAACGCTGGATTCAAAGAAACGGCGAAGAAGTTCTGGAGAATTTTGTCAAACATGTGCTGTTCACCAACCGGAACCCCGCGCGCATGGCTGTTGAGGCTGTGGCAAACGGGATCACATTTTTCAGCATGCACATGGCCCAAAACGTCCAGTCAACGGACGATCTGCCCATCGGAGCCGACTCCTTCAAGCTAGTTGTTCAGCCACTTGGTGATGAACTATAATTTCATCACACCATCAAATTATACACGACTCTTTTGTTTTATGGGCAATGCCTTTTCGGTTTCGGAAACGGCTACGGTTTAGCCGAGATATGGGCAATGACACTGTCATAATGTGTCATTGGGCATCGGGAACCCGAATACAATGCACATACCTAGATTCAACGTTATGGCATCACTAAATATGTTCATGTCACCCATGTCACGACTCACGGGCCACGCCGCCACGGGCCTCATAGTATGTATAGGAACAGTAAAACTGAGAGTTTAGAAAAGACCCCTCATCCTGATTCCTGAATTCTCTACTTGTCAAGTTGTCATCAGATATATCACCGTGTTCGTGTGCTTCACCTTCATATAATCACAGCTTTGTGCCTCCCCCCTCCAGAGTCCAGGCTTTCTCGTGCCGCTTTCCATCAATGACTCGGAGGGAGAACACGTTACAACTTACACACGCCTCTAGAGATCCTTGTAGACTCCGACCAATGTAGAGCCACAGAGTCCAGAGACTACAGTCGATTATGTATTGCGTTCTGAATTGACAATCATCTGTCCCTACCTAGTCCCAAATATTGGCCCTTGACCTTGTCACAGAAGCTTAGCCAGGAATACCTTCCAGCCCAGAAAGTTGAAACCGGTACTGGGCGTCTAGTATCTACTCAGTACTCCTAGTCACGACTCACTGTCCTACTACACAACTTCCAAGGGCATGCGCCGACATGTTCTCCTCGCACGAGGTGTCGAGCGTCTGTTCCTGCACCAAGGCAAGGTTTTTGGCGGTGTCATACGCCCTTGGAAGTTATATAGTGGGAGTAGACGCGCAGCACCGGTCGGCGGTTTCTGGGCCGGTGAAGTCCACACGTCGAATGATATTATGAATTTATGATATAGAAATCCAGCTGACTCAGGAATGCTTCGGACAACTCACGTTACACAGTCACTTTCTCGCAAGAAACTCGTTCATAATCCAGGCTCGCAATGTGTCCGAGTTCTTTAAGTTTGGCAGCATAATTGCGCTGCCAACAACTAATTTCTAAAGATTCGATCAGTTCATGAAAGTGACTCTTTTCATGAATCATTCATAGCAGCCGACCTCGATTGTTCATACCTGAAAACTCGATCAATTCACAAAAGTTTCAAGCTTTCGTTCTCGGTCATGAAGAATGCAGCATGAGAGCGGATAAAGAAATTAATCAGCCTCTGATTGAACCGCTCCTGTCGGCTCAATGGAGGTTTCGGTGAGTCCGGGCGTCGGCGCCATTATAGATAATCGTCCCTGTCAGTATCGTCGTCGTCGTCGTCTCTTGACGCGAAACGCCTTAGTTTTCTTATCATATCCACTACTGGTGATTAATAAGTGGTGCTTTTTGAAGCCTCTCTCGAGTCTCGATTTTCCAATTTTGAATTGTGAAAAGACTGGCCGAGCCAATTCTACATCCCGAAGGCTCTCAAATCTGGATGTGCTTAGTCATGAAAGGCTTGGCGAAATGATTGGCTCTCGAGAAATCCGACTTAAGCGAGCTTAGGATTCGCCCCTTCGCCCACGGCGTCACCATATTATTGAGATTAGGAATCTCAACTTCCATTGAGAATACGGACTTGTATCTGACAGCCATTTATAATTTAACCCAGATGTCATGGAGATGGGCCCTCATTCAAGCGTCCCTGAAGACGATGTAAGGTATCAGCAAGCACGGATTATTCAACTGTTGAAGTGCATCTTCAAGCCAAGTCCGGGACGTTCCCATTCTTATTCCTGTGGGGCTGTCCCGATAGGCTCGGTCTGCGAACGCTGCCCCTCAGAACACAAGAGACCTCTGAAAATGAAAATCCTTGAGGCCAGGATCAAATCGATTATCGCTTTCAATCGAAGTCAATGTATGAGTTCCAGATCGCTTATTACCCTTGTCAGTTGTCACGTCACCTCAAAGTACATAAACTTCGCCTGAGACTTGGGTAGAGAAAATACGCAAGAGTATTGTTATTTATACCGCCCGATAATAGTATACTATTCATACCACCCACCACCTAATCCTAACCATCCAAATTCCATTAGCTAACACCTAATCCTAAGTTATTCCTAGCCATTAACCGCTAATCACTATCTAACCCCTGAAATGCTTCCTCACCATTTAAATCATACTAATTTCTGAGTAGGTGGTATGAATAGTATTATCGGGTGGTATAAATAACAATACTCATACGCAATATGTACTACAGTCTACGCACATGTATGATGTATGTTCATTGTTGTCACAGTGTGTGAGTGTGACGGTGTAGATAATCATACACTTGCACATCAGATAGAGCTTGTTAATTTAAGAAGAGACATAAATTCTTGTCTTGGGGGCCTGGAAGGAGCCTGACAGCGACCCAGCGTCACGAAGTCGGAAGCAGAATCCAGATCATCAGACAAGACAAAGCACAGCAGACTCAACTTCGATAAGCCGAGGTGGCATAGCTAGTGTATAATTTCCAAGTGCAACGTGCAAGGCTATCTCAAGAGAAGTGATATGCCCATAATCACGAGGTTGTCAAGAACACCATGGCACGGACGATATCATGCCTGGCTACACTGCTAGCCGCGAGGAACGCCTTTGTTCAGGCCAAGCCAGTCCCTGATGAGCGACCCCTCCCGACATTCGACGTGCGACCCATCAAGGTCGTGATATAACAATCATCAATGACAAAAGAAGAATGGCCCAAGTGGCAAGAAGTAGATTTCATGTACATAGTATGTAGTATGTGAATATCAAGACAACAGCGCTTCCGTGTCCAACATGTCGACGAGCGCTGATGAGCACTCAATAAGCTCGCTGTGCTTCTTAGTCTCGGTCGGGACAGGATCCCACGGCATGAATGACCTTTTTTACTGGCGCGGACTGGTCCGCGTCTCCTTGTGGCGTAAAGGGAAGGAAGCCGTTGTTTACACCAATGACTATGCAGTCATTCTCCCACATGTCGCCATCAATTCTTTGATGGGGCTTTGCGACGCACTAGAAGGAAGAGCTTAGCCTCTATGTTCACGTTTGTGTTGTTCTCTTCGGATGTGTCTCCAATGTTCATCTTGTGTCAGGGGCGGGGATTCGGTGAAAAGGTAAGGCACTTACGCGTTTCAAGCCATCGTCCCATTTAGCCTGGTAGAAAGAAAGAAAGTAGAAAGGCATAGTCAGCACATCTTCTATTTTCGCTCGGGGACGGTTTTCTGTGGCGATCAATCATACAATGTCATAATAATCTTTGGCGCAGGTGAAGTGGGTGAGATCCTCGTCGTGGATCCATCCTTCCTGGTCATTGGACCATGACATGCAGTAACACTGTCTGTGTTCGTTGGCAGCCACGAGGGGCAGGAGGAAAGCCAGAAGACTGAAGGCGCGCATGGTGGTATAGTAGGTATTGAGAGAAAGAACGATTCGATGGTTTGGTTCGATGGTTCGTTGGAGCACAATAGTGTGGACGTTGTGGGAGAGGAGAAGATCTGTAATCTACGAAAGAGCGAGAGGTTTCTTTTATTATACATATATACGTACTGCTCTGGCATCCCGGATTTGTTGGAACTTTGTCGTGGGCGACTCAGGACTGACTCAGTCCCCCCGTTAACACATATAAGTTATAACGGAATTACGGATGAACTTGCTGGCTTGTTACGGAGTAATAGTATAGTTCACATAATCACATTGTACCGAGCTGAAGATGTCTCATCCGTTGTGAAATCCCGGCTTCTTCGGAAAGACGGAGAGTACATCATCGTCTTCTTATAGACTGGCTTGGGCCCTGGCTCATAGCATCGTGACATATACGGAGTAGAACAGGTATTGTTGAAATCTCGGATAAATATGTTAAAGTGAAGCCACACCCCAGACAAATTTAGAAACCGAGAAACAACCCCCCTTCCCACACTTATGTATCTCCAATTGTCCCATGACTCCCGTCCGGCGTCATCTGATCGCCTTGCGGTCTCACTCTAATTGGTCGTCGCACGAGCCCAAGGCAAGATCCAGAACGGGACTTTTCAGCAGCTGCTCAATCACAAGAACCCGCACCTGGGAACGTTTTCTCAACGATACTGGTACAATGCAGAATGGTGGGCTGGCCCAGGTGCACCAGTTACCCAGAGAGCCCCAGACGAGAGCGACGGTTGGGACGGCTACATAGGCAATGCACAACCCAATCATTCGCATTTGCCAAGACGAACAAGGCCGCCGTCGTCACGCTGGAATATAGACACTACGGGGAAAGCTCGCCGTTCCAGAATCTGACCACGACCAATTTGCAGCATCTGACCCTCGACAACGCGATTCAGGACATCGTCTATTTTGCCAATAATGCCGTGCTTCCTTTCGACAAGAAACGTACCTCGTCACCCGACAAGGCCCCCTGAGCTTTGACCGGGTGCAGCACTGCAGTCAAGCCGGTGCCTTGTCTGCTTGGATTCAGCGTCTTGCCCTGGGAACGTTCTGGGCATACGGTATACCACTGCTAGTCTGCTCGAGCGCCGTCGTAGAAACCATCTCCGATTTCTGGCAGTACTTTGAGCCGACCAAGGTCGGTATGCCCAAGAATTGCTCAAGTGACCTCAAAACGGCCATCGCGCACATTGACAATGTACTTGCCAGTGGTGACGCCAAGGCTGGAAATGATCTGAACTTTGAAAAAACGTTTCGGCCTCGAGGCTACCGCCAACAATGATTTTGGTGAGGCGGTGAAAATGGGTGTTGGCTATTGGCAAAGCAGTCAAGTTGGCATAATCCGTTTTACGACTTTTGCGACTGCATTGAGGTAAGCTTGGAATTTCTCAACATGCCATCCAGAATTGCCTCTCTCTATCCGGCGACGGCCTAGTCATGTCCTGACTCCTTCGTTCCGTTCTGATTGCTAACGCCGTTACTTTGTTCGCAGAACGTGTTTCCCGAGGCAAAAACAAGAGCAGGTCTCACACTCATTTGCCTGGACCGGAGGGTGTCGGTCTAGATAAGGCTCTTCATGGCTTCGCCAGGTGGTCTAACGAGATGCTGATTCCTAATAGTAAGTAAAACGACGCCTGCATCGGCCTCACGATCCATGAAGTATCTGGGGAGAAGGCGAAGTGTTTGAGTCTTTGCTTACAATACATTGTCATGTAGACTGCAACTCCTACCCTTACTGGCAGAACCAAGGCAACTACTCCCTGGAATGATTCAACTATGATAACCCCCAAAACCCCATGCTTCACGACACCTCCGTTGGTAATTGGGAGGGCCAGCGACAATGAATTTGGCTTCTCTGCAACGAGCCGTAAGTTTGCACGTTGAATGCCAAAGAAGGATCAGCCAATGTTTCGAACTGGGTTTCTAATCACCGTTCTTCACGACTAGATTGAGTGATGGCAAGTGTCGGGCCCCGCAAACCAGGACATAGGCTTGGTATCGAGATTCGTGGACGTCAACTATATGCGCGCGATGTGCAAAAACTACTTTCCGCGCGAGGGAAATAACACATATGGGCTCGACGCTGGCCGAACTGGCGATATGGTCAACAAAAGACAAACGGCTGGGACGTTGGCAAGACGGAGCGCGTTATGTGGGTGGGCGGAGAGTTCGATCCATGGCGATCAGCCACTGTATTGGCCGACAGACGGCCTAGCAGTCCGTTGCAGTCGACGCCAGAAGCACCAGCTTGGATTGTTCCAAAGGCGACGCATTATTGCAGTGATGTATTCCTCAAGAATGTGAGGGCCAATGCGGAGCTGAGTCGAATTTTTTGATGAAATGGTGGCCAAGATGAAGTCGTGGGTTGACGACTTTTACGTGTCCAAGGGTCTGTCTCCTCCTTACGGTTAGACTAGGGCCCAGGAAAGGAAAGAGCTCAATTTTCACCCCCTCGCACTGTGCACCGTGCTGCAAGTTTTGATCACTTTCTAAGTTTCTATTCGCATGTATGTACTCCGTAGAGTACCCCTTGCTGCTCCCACATAATTGACGTGTTTGATGCACTCCATAATAAATGCAAAATGCCAGTTTGAGTCTTGACATGCCCTCTCTATTCAAGATTCAACGTCTCTCTCGGTGGTCCATGAGAAAGAACATCCACTGCTACCGTCGTATTGACGGGTGTTTGCTTGTTCGTTGTGTTGTGCTGCGTGCAGCTGTTCGCTCCACCGGATAGATAGATGTCTGCAGACTGCACTTGCTGCCCGCTTACTTGTGAATCCAAGCTATTCAGCAAACCAGTCAACTACGAAAAAGGACTCAACTCTTGAAGACGAAGAAAAGAAAGAGAGAGGCAGAAAGCGAAAAGGATACAAGTCGTCCATCACTCGCCGCACGAGTCACTCCGATGGGCGGCTCTGCATTCACCTCGCGCAGCGACGGCAAACCGCTACACACACCGCGAATGCCCAGAGCCATATACGAGCAAGTCAAAGCCCAATGTCACCGAATTCTACGAGATCACTACATCTGCGTGGCATCTCCAATCGACGGCCCCGCCAAGTCGGATTTTGGAGACGTCGACATTCTAGTCGCGTGGCCAAGACGCGATGCCGACAACCAGGACCAGAATCAAATACAAACCATAGCTCAACTACTCGGCGCGACCGATGTCATCACGCGTGGATCAGATTGCGAATGCAACTTGGCGATCCCTTGGCCAGAGGAACTACGGAGAAACGACCATGACAGTGCAGGACAACAGGAGCCATCACAGCAAAGACACATTCAAGTAGATGTCCACATCTGTCAGACCCGTCAAGCCCTCGAATGGATGCTACTGAAGCACGCCCACGGCGATATATGGAGCATCCTCGGCTCCGTCATCCGCCCCTACGGCCTCACAATCGACGAAAAAGCCCTCTGGATACGAATCCCCGAACTGGAACTTCTAAACAAGCGCAAATCCAAGGTCTTTCTCACATGCAACCCCTCCGAAGTCCTTTGCTTCCTCGGCCTTCCCATCCACAACGCCTGGGAAGCCCCCTTTGCCTCTCTCCGCGACATGTACGAATACGTGGCACAATGTCCCATGTTCTGGGCAGGCCCCGACATGAAGGAAGGCGACCTCAACAATAACAACAACAATAACAACAACGACGACAACAACGAGCATGCCTCTCCAGCGAACAAGCAAACGACAACCGCCGCTCCACTTGACCTCCAGACACCCCTCAAAGGCGATGAACGGCGCCGACTGAAATCACGACCCGCATTCAATCGATGGATGAACGACTTCGTCCCCGAGTGCCGTCGTCAGGGCCGCTATCTCCAAAAACGCACCTCCAGACACCAAGTCACCAACGCAGCTCTCTCCCGGTTCCACGTCTCCCACGAGTATCACTCACGTCGCAAAGAGGCCCTTCTCAAGGCCCAGGAAGACGTCATCTTCAAAGACCTCATCAAGGGAATGATTCCGCACCCGGCGACAGTCCCTCTCCCTCACGTGGGCCTTAGTGATGCAGATGCCTATCTGTTCAGGGCGTGCCAGGTCAAGGCCTTGAAGAAGGTGATTATCGAGGGAAATGAGACATATGGGGTGCTGCAGCCACATGTGGGGTTGAAGAATGCAGAGGGCTTGTTTGATTTGGATCGTGTGGTTGAGTTTATTGCGCGGCATAAGCAGGAGGTTGGTGAGAAGGCCTTGTTGGTGCATTATAAGCGATGTGAAGAGGTCATGGCTGCGAAAGCTGCCCTGAGGAAGTGACGCGTCTTTGTCTTTTTATCATTCCACCATTCCCCCCACCCCTGATTTTGAATTTCACCTCATTTTGCGTAGCAATAGGAAGGAAGTAAGCCAACGGTATGGCCGTTTCCTCATGGTGGACGCAGCACAGAAGAGCGAAGCCAATTTGATCTTGGAATATAGGATGTATGCATGCTTTGTCTGCTTCCTAGTTTGGCGGCTTCTCACTTTGGGTTTTTTTTTTATTATCCATGGCATATTTATTCCCCGGTCCCTAGTCACAACTCTTAGTCCATACATCAAGGTATCATGATCAATAGGGCAAAAACCTCAAGTACCATCCAGTGATTCGCAAACCGTCCTTTTCTCGTCTTCGTTCCGCCCTGCATATATGTTATGTATGTACCTTCATGCCCGGCATTTCCCGCCCCTGGTGAACACACATCACTCCGTCGCAATATTCCACAGCCCATCTCCCAGAAAATGCGCATCCTCTACAACCGGTCCCTTCCCCTTTTCCTTGACCTCCTCCGTCCCAGTCACCAAAGTCCCCACCGCACACGCCTCCTCCTTTCCCTCCGCGAGAATCACCACCGTCTCCCCCTTGCGCAGCTCCCTGCTCCATCTCCCCTCCCCATCGGCCCGCTGCTCCATCTCCTTCCCCTCAATGAGCTCCTTATCCGCGCCATCCATAGGCAGTCTACCCCCCTTTGAGGTCAGCCCGGGCGCCATCAAGGTCGCGCCCGAGAGCACAAACCGGATGGCGCCCCTGTCGATTCGAATCGTCGGGAAGCCCTGCGGGAAGCGATGCACGAGCTTCAGGTGCGGGACGAGAGGACCTGATGAGCCATCTAATTGGTAGAATATAGGTTCTGATTCGAGCACGTAGAGCGTGTTGCGGTCGGGGAGCTTCATGCTCGAGAGGGAGGCTTTCTTGGGGAGGATCTCGTCCATGTGCGGGGTGAGGAGGGGGAAGCTGTTGAGGAAGGATTGGCGGAGGGATCGCTGGACAGAGGATTTAAGTTTTTGCTTTGGGGAGGGGGATATTCTGTGAGCCAGATAGCAGGTCAGTTTATGGCGTTTTTTTTTTTGGCAGTCTGGGGATGAGTCGGATGGTACTTGCTCTTTTTTGAACATTGTGATGTTTGGGGAGACCTGAGGTCTCTTGGGGTACGGAGTATTCTTGAGGCGCAGAGCACGACTTGCGGGGAGATGAATTTGGCGACTTGAATATTTTGTTTGCTGGCAGGGTTGGAGAAGTCTTCCGCGATGTATCAATGGTGATGAAGCTGATCAGAAATAGAGGGGAAGAAGGATGGATGATGGTATGGTCATGGAGGCTGGAGCTGGTGAAGTGCCCCGCAGTTTTGTCATGGCGGGGTAATCAATCAGAATAAATCATCATCAGGACTTGCGAGTCTGCGACTTGCAACTTGCAACGGCTCGGCTGTCGCCGGGTCTGGCAACACTTCAAAAACACGGGATAGTCAAGTCAATATGTATGTGCGGTCGAGAAACAGCATATATACTACGACTCGCCGCTAGATTGGGAGATGAAGCCTTTGGCGAGCTGACATCCCTCCTTATTATTAAGCACCATCGCTTCTCTCCCTCGGGGCTCTTTTTCTATATACTAGATATGTACATACACCCTGTTTACGGAGTATTGTCAATCGAATTAGATATGCGTTACAACCCCATCCGTGCTAATATACACATTAAGCATGAAGGAGAAATGATCTCGAAACGGGTCAGGCGCGGGAACCCGGCCAGGCGCCATGATTCGATGATCTGCCAGTTGCTTGTCCTTGTGAGTCTTGAGAAAGTATACTCTTGCAACCAGATGAATGTACAGCCACAGCCGCGCCACGCCAGCTCCACAGCAAATGATACGGAGTACTCCGTAGAGAAAGACTAATAACGGCGTCGTTGTTGCCAACAAGCTTGTTGCGCCAGTCGTCAATGTGAAGGGCGGTGACGAGATACGATGGTGATGCACAGGGTTCTAATATGTAGCCAAGAGGAGGCTGGACTCTGGCGATATGTCCAGGGCCGTACCTATTTCGATAAGAGTTGCCCGACCATCGTCTTGAATGCGCGAGGGCTTAATCGAGAAGTTTTTGCATACATATCACGTTGATGAGTGCTTGCAACAAGCTGGTTCATTTGACGGTGTTGCCTGTGTTGTCAAGTACACAGTATGTTCTCTGAATATATGTACACAGTACATATGTACGGCTTCAGGGTCCAGGGCCAACGTGTCTGTCGAGCGGAGCGTCTCGACTCTCAATGCATGTCCCGGACCAGGCTAGGCCATCTGCATTTCGACGAATGGTGTTACGTGTAACAGGATACACATGGCACAAGGGGCAACGCCGCACAGGATCACAGAACAGGAGGCACAGAATCCAGATGTTGTTCAATGTTGGATATCGGATGCAGTCTGGACTCTGCAGTTGGTTTCACAGTGCTGATTCGCGTTGCGTGGCTCTGCAGCTGTCAGCGTTCCTACTCGCCTGCTGCCGCCAGGTGGGGCCAAAAAACCCGCAAAGTTGCAACGAGGTGTCATACAACCCGGGACTCCCAAAATCCATAATATCCACCTAATCCTAACCTTAACACCTAATCCTAACCACTAACCCGAACACTAACCACTAACCCTAACCGAAGCTGGCTAGAAAAAGATTTTGGGAGTCCCGGGTTGTCGGGGACCTCAGTTGCAACTGCCAAGCTGAAGCCGAGTGGCCCGTGCCTCACTGGTCTGATATCCAAAGCTCTTTTCCCCTTTCCCTTCTTCACGCCCGCTAACTTAACTCCCGCTCCCGACTCCTTAGCTCTGTACTTTACCACTTTCTTTGTGCTCCATATTGCCTGTTCTGATCTACAGACTACAATCGACGACCCATTGCTACAGCTGATTTATTTGGATTTTGGCTTCTGGCTTCTGTTTGCTCGTCGATTCGCTGCCAGTTGAAATCTTTCGCTTCTGGCACGCCAATCTCACTACCAGACCTTCATCACCCCCGGGACCTTGGCTCTCAGGAGCCGCTTCTCTTGCTCTTCGTCTCAACACCACGCCAAGCCAGCCATGCGATCCTCTCACCACCTGAGCGTGCTTCTCCTCGCAGGCAGTGTCGCGGCCATGCCCCGGCACGAATGCATCTCGACGCATGGCCACGTCCTCGCCGCCTCCACCGACTGCGGCGACGCCATGATGGTCGAACGCTGCTTCGCTGCGCTCTCCCGCTTCGACCAATCCGATCTGCGCGATTGCTTCGTCATGGCTGGCTGTCCTGCCTATCAAGCCGACCTGCAGGCTGAGAGCGTCATCCGCCGCTGCAGCATCATGGAGGCGCAAGTCCAGGACCTAAAGATACGGCAGCCGGCCAACAAACCCTCAGCACCGTCGCCCACACTCCCAGGACAGGTCATGCCCCGAGACACGGCCTCACCAGCGCCCACGCCCGCGCCCACAGGCAACAGCAACAAGTTTGGCGAGGCTTGCTTCAAGACTGGCACCACCTCCACCTTGACCTGCAATAACGAGGTCGTTGACGGCCACCTCAAGTCCCAAGAATGCCATCACGTCCCCGTCACGACAAGCGACTGTCTCCACGGCTACATCTGCACCATGGACAGCAACCACCAGGATGTCTGCATGCAGGCCCACAACTCTCTCGACACGGGCGGCATTGTCATTGCCGTCATCTTTGGCTCCTTTATCGTTCTCGGCCTCGGCTACATCATCTTTGCGTGCTGCCAGGAGCGCAAGCAGAACAAACAAATCGCCAAGAAGGTCGAAGCCACGGCTCTAGCCCGTGCGGCTACCATGAAGCAGCGCGCTCAGGATGTACGCGCGCCCCTTATTGAGCAGACACACGATAATGGCGCTGGTCCTAATCCCTTCCATGACCCTGCCAGACATGCATAGACGTGTGTTGTGCGTTGTTGTGCGATTTGGATCCTAGAGGCTGGATAAAGCTGCTGTGTGAAATTTGCCTTGCAAATGTGTCTTGTTTCGGAGTCTGTGATGATGGCGTTGGTTCTCGAGCCTGTGACGATGGCGAGGTACATATAACATACGAGTTTCTGTCTCGTAGACGACCCGTGTTGGCATTTTCGGTATTTTCGTTTTTATATATACATGTAGATCAGTGTTTGCTCTGTTTTGTATGAGCCTGCTTGATAAGGAAGTTGAACAATGAATACAGTCCATCTAGCATGCCCTAGAACCCGAGCAGCGGGTTTTTTATATATATATACGCGCATTGTTCTTATACGGTATACTTAGTCGATGCACATGTGTGGACTCTGGAGGCAGTAACGTCGACGTTGATGAGACACAAACCCCTCCTGTCTCTCACCGATTCTGTCTTAACACGGGACAGCGTATTAAGCCGCGCTGTCTAAGATGTGCTGTGACCTACCTATCCTGGGCTCAATCAGTTGCAACTTACAAGACTCAAGAGGCAAGACGTGTTATACATATTCTGAAACCTATGATATACACAAAGACGAAGAAACGTGATATACACAAAATTATCGACAGTAGCATCAACAGCACGACTTCAGACTCACACTCACACAAGGTCACAAGGCAGCCCCTGCAGTCTATGCACAAAAGAACCCCGTCTCATCAAAACAACGCACATATCCCTCCAAATCGTCCGCCAGCCCGCGCATCAGACTCGCCGACACAACTCCCTCCTGCCATGACAAGCCGATCGTCAAAGGACCGCCGGGAACACTCGCCAGGCCCAGACCAAAAGGCGGGCCGACGGGCATGGCGCCGTTGGTGAAGTAGGCTCTGGATATGGTGAATGCGGGGGCGTTGAGGGTAGCACTGTTGTCTTGATGGCGCGGTGATGGAGGAGCATGTTGTTGTTGTTGTGGTGGTGGTAGTGGTGGTGGTGGTGGTGGTGATGGAGAAGCAGCATCATCGTCTTGTTGGTGCTGTTTTTGTTGCGGCGATGAAACAGATCCAGTATCAATACCAGTACCGAAACCAGAACCAGAACTCAGGTCCAAAACACCGATATTGCTCAACTCCCACGACTCACGGCGGGGTTGCCCATCTTTTTTCCGAAAAAACGCAAACCAATCCGGCACAAACCTCAGTAGAGCAGTGAGGTCGTTTCTGGGGAGTGTACTTGTACGTGTAGTGAGATGAGTTTTCAGATCGTGCGCAAGGGACCATATCAGGGAGGTGAGAGCCTTCGGGGAGGACGCATACGGCAACGAAGATGACGATGACGACGACGACGACGAAGACGACGGCAACGCACCGAGCTGGCTACGTAAAAGCGCAATTTCTGGCGCCGCAAAGTCATACAAGTGCGTGGTCACCAGCACAGACAGCATATCCTCGAGATGAAGATGCCGCGGCAAATACGGCCGCAGACTAATCGGCGTGGCGGCGCAAAACAACACAGCCTCTCGAGCAGGTAACCGGGCCGTCAGGGACATAAGAGTCAGGACATGAACCAGCCCAGTCAGCGACGTTCCGTGACTTCGGCACGCAGCAAGAAGACGATCCAGCAGTCCGCGCGGGACACTCACGGGAATCGTGCGAGTGACATACGGCCGAGCGAGATCAATCAGCGCGGCGTGCCACGGTGGCGGCGGCCGAGAGCACAGCATCGCAGGTGCCAACTCCGTCCACAATGATTGAACGACAAAGATGGGCGACAGCGATGCCGGAATCAGCGCCTGCAGAGCGGGTAAGCCAGCCGGCGGCAAGGGAATGCTTCCAAGGGCAGCGGCGGCAGACAAGTCGTCGTGTTCGGCGGCCTCATCATGTTCACATTCACATACTAGCCGATTTAGCTGACGCAGTAAATGCTCGTGGAACATGCGCCCGCTTGTGCCGTCCAGCAGCGCATGATGATACGCAAATACCACGTCCTGCGCCCGGATGCCTGCGCGGGAAAACGCCTTGGCCGCGTCTCCTTGTGCTTCTACCACCTCGATGCGCCATGCCGGCCGTTGCGCCACGTCCAGGAAGCGTTGGTCATGGTGCTGAGCGTGAAGCGCCGAAATGGCCTCGTCGTACTCTTGCTCTGAGTTGCAGTGTAGGGTTGAGAAGGAGACGTGGTGCGTGAGGTCCAGGTGTGGGATGTGGCAGAAGCGGGCCGCGTTGGTGTGTTGGTTGAGGATGCCGACATGGAGCATAGGCTGGGCGAGAATGATGCGTTTGAGGGCGGCGTAGAGGAGGGAGGGGGTGATGTGGGGTGTTGGCCGTGGCGATACTGAAGTTGGTGTTGATGGTGACGATGGTGACGATGGTGTTGATGGTGTTGATGGTGTTACCTCTGCCGATGGAGATGACGCCGACACTTGTGATGTGTAGCGACACGATAGCACGACCGAGAGATAAAGGCCCATGTGATGCCGGCTAGAGCTGACGAGTTCGCTGAAAAGGTGAGCCCGGGCTGCATATTCTCAAAGGGTCATCGGATGCTCACATCGGTTGCAGCGGCCGGAGGACGACATCGTCGCTCAGAGTAGTGGCATGCATAGTATTGATGTGGCAGCACGCTGGCGGGTAAAGCAACAATGAGATTGATTCAGTAATTAAGCCCACGCCATCAAGGAGTCCTCATCCGAGCTCCAGCGACCGGGTCTATACCTTATCACCAGGAGGTAAGAGGTATGTAGGTAGTGAAGCTCCACGTCGAGATCCACGTCAACCCTCCCTCAAGGACCCAAGGTACCCGAAGCGGAGACGCGAGGAGTTGGTGTTCAGGACTCGAGGAATGTTGCCAAGAGTCATACGGAGTAGAAGAGTCGAGAGATAAAAAGTACAAACGTCACACAATTCGATGAATGATCAAAGCGTCAAGAATCATCGTCAAACGTCAATGTCCATCAGGATTCAGAGTCAGTCAAGAACAAACTATCAGAAATCTGGTTAAATACTCGGCGGCAAGCCACCGCCGCAACGCCCCTTTGGATATGAGCCACTTCTCCTTATCTGCCCACTGGAAAGGCATCGAATGAGTCTCATCGTGGACAGCATGATCAAGATGATCCTTGCCTGCCAGAGCACGCAGAATATGAGGCCAACGACGAAGAACAATGCTAAGGTATGTACCGGGGCAGTACTCCGTACGTATTCCGTAAATACGGGGAACAATAGGAAAGGGTCGGCGCCAACGAGGCAGGGATTGGGTGAGAGGGCGGGGTGTTGGCTGGTTATGTACTCTTTACATCGAGGTCCGAGGATGGAAGAATCTTTCAAAAAATGAGAAAAATATGTTGTACAGAAGCGCACATGGGAAGTACATAAGAAACTTACGTTGTTCGCTGTGCCGGATTGTTGCCCGCTCCGAAGGCAATGTGCTTGCCGCCGCAAATAACACGGACGGAATCACGGGAGCGAAGAAACGTAGGTAGGTTAGGTACCTAGTCTCGGATTCGCAACGATGCCAGTGGCTGTGATTTTGGCTGTGCGAATGGTCGTGCCGGAATGAAGATAAAGCTGAGCTTACCTTCCAAATAGCTAGAGATTGTAAGGCGACCACAATTGAATCGTAAGATCAAGTCAAGTCAATCAAGAGCATCAGCACCGGTAAGCGTAGGGAGTACCGGAACTCTGTTGTGCAATTTCAGTATACGCTGTCGACGCTTACCGATCTGATCTGGTTCTATACCAGCCCCCAGCTTTTCTTTGGGCGCGGCTCAGTAAGATATTCCGGAAGACTGTGAAACTTGAAAGATCGTGCCCAAATCAGCACTCATTATTACGGAGTAGTAGACGCCTGTTGCCGGCGGAACAAAACCAACGACATCGAAGTTTTAGACGGACGGTACGCCCCACTTTGAAAAATCCACCTCTCACGTCTCACTTCTCATCTTGTCTCATCTCACCATCAACACCATCAACAACATCGCCATCACCTCGCATCACATGATTCACACCTCCATCACCATCATCACCACGCTCTACACCGCACAGTCATACACTAGTATTAACACTTGCGTCCACTCTCACCTACGCGAAACATCACCCATAGCAAAGACTACCCATGAAAAAAACCCGTACCTCCACGCGCTCCCGCAAACCTCCCCCCCAAACCCACACCTATCAAAGCAGCTCCCCCTCCCCAAACGCCTCACCACCCCAATCCCCTCCATCGCGTCGCGGCCTCCGTTCTCCCTCCTTCACAGCTCCCGATCCAGCCCCAAGTTCCGAGCAAGAACAAGAACAAGATGAAGCGGCCTCGCCCCCCCAACCACCCAGCGGCCGCCCCAAGAAGAAGGCTCCAGCGGTCGCCGCAGCCGGTACGCCCACCCCGGCAGGCACATACCGAGACGTCGAGTCCGTAACAACAGACACGCAACTCAAAGGCTACACGGGCCCCTATGACCGAGCCACGCGCGGCCAAAGCCTCCTCACGACATGGTACGGCCCTGACATCGAAAACATCCGCCGCCTGCAAGCCCTGCAGCGCCAATGGATCCCCTGGACTGTCTTGCCGCCAAAATACATCACGCCTCCTGAGGAAGACGATCAAGGCCCTCATAATCCCCCTTCAGCGCCACTACAACAGACCAGGCGTGCCTTTCGTCAAGAACACCGCCACCCAGGTAGCTATGTAGCCTTACACGGAGACGCCAGAACCCCATACCAGCAGCCCAGACTAGGAATCCGGCTCGTCATGGGCCCTCCTGACGCGCATACCCACGAGCAGCACCACGAATGGACCATGTATCCCGGCGATACCTTCTCCCTTACGCAATCATGGCTGCCGTACCACGAGGATCCCTCTGAAGAGAAGCTTCCAATGGGGTGGATGCTCGACGCAGGAGGTATAGTCACCGGCATGGATTGGTGTCCGCGCCAGGACCCAGACTGCACGCAGCTACTGGCACTGGCTGTGCTACCGCATACAGACCAGGAGAATTACCCCTACGAGTCGGAGCACCAGCGGCCGGATTTTCAGCGTCATGGGACTGTGCAGGTGTGGGCGATGGATGGAGTAGAGATGGATGGGGTGCTGCGGCCTTCGCCGCGGGCTGCGAGGCTCCGGAGGACGATTTGTATGGATTTTGGGCGTATTAATCGCGTGAGATGGTGTCCTGTGTCGGATGCGACGACGCGGTATATGGCGGTGTTGTGTGGGGATGGAAGGGTGTGCGTTGTGGCGGATCATGATCAGCAGGGCCAGCAGGGCCAGCAGGACAGGCAAAATGGACAGGATGGCCAACAATACGATTCAATATTTGGTAAGCTTTTTTTTATTCATCTCATGTATATATGTGTGTGTGTGTTTAACTATATGCATCTACCTCCCTCTGCGTTCTACGTAGCATTGGCCTACGCCACGTGCTAACAAGTAACAGAGTACGTCGTTCAACCCGAAGCAACGCTCATGCTCCAGGACGAAGACAACGTCAAGGCAACAGCCATGGCATGGGCTACGTTCAACAGACTCGTCATTGGCTATTCTGACGGCTCCATTGCCTTGTGGTCGCTCGACCCGTGCTTCCTCATCTCGCGACATCCCGTCCATCACAGCCTCGTGGTTGACCTGGCCACCGCATCTCCCTCGCACCCCTTTCTTGTAGCCTCTACCCCAGTCGGGGGCGTGTCCAAGCTGGTAGACCTGAGCCGTCCCACTGTCGAGACCACAGAGGTGCAAACCAATGCGGTGAGCTGGCAACCCAACATGTTGGCCTACAGCCATCATCTACAGGGCTTCTACTCCGTGTATCCATCTGCCAACGCACTCAACACCATGGTGTCCTTTATGCACCAGCGCTTCTTCCCCATCGTGCGACGAGTCTTTGTCGGCGAAAGTTACAACTCCAGCCTGGCTGTTGGACGGACCCATCCTTTCTTGCTGGTAGGCTCGACTGACGGATCACTCTGGTCCCTCAACCCACAGATCGAGTTGTTCAACAGGCGACGCGGACCAAGCGAACGCCTCCGACTCTTCAACCACGAGCACCGATCTAAGCGACTGTTCCCTCAGGGGTCTCCTGCCTCTGAACGAGGTGCCTCTAGGTTTCTCCACGGGTTTGCCAAGGAAAAGGGTCGAAAGCCCAAGGGTGAGGTGAAATCGCAGCCCGCCAAGAAGCAAAAGAGGCCGAGCAAATCCAATACTGGTCGGGGTCATGGTGCTGACGACGACAACAACGATAACGACGATGACGATGATGATGACGAGGCGGCTGGTGTCATGGATCCGACCCGAGGCATCGTGTATGAGCCTCTCTCAAGAGTCACGGCCGTCGAGTGGAATCCAAATCTGCGATTTGGATGTTGGGCAGCCGCGGCCACAGCGAGTGGCCTGGTGAGGATCATGGACCTTGGCTTGGACAACACTCCCGGCTGATGATATGGGGATCAAACTGCTGGCTGGCAGAGAAGGAGGCAATCCTTACGGACCGCGGTTTATACAGCCTCTTCATTCCAAAGGCACACACTGCGCGTGGCCTAGACCATGGTGGTTGTCAAATGCCTTGGCCATGCCGTAAAAATGCGTCGCAGCAGCTAGCAGAACAAACATGTGGAAGATCTGGTGTGAGCTGCCCCAGATGTCAAACGACCCTGGCGAGCTGCGTTCCGGCCAGCGCATCTACCCGCGTTTTGTATTAGTGATCGTCTCTAGTCGTCTCTAGTCGTCTTGACCGCATCAAAAACAACTTACAGCGTATAAAACAGCGCCAATGATATACATGGCCCCTTGGGCGATCACCAAGCTGATGCTCATGCGATGCTCGAGCCCCGAATATCCGTAGATGGTAACACCATGGATGACTGGGACGACGCCAGAAAGGCCCAGCCCGATGAACATGCTCGCTCGGTAAGGCCGCCACTTGGGAGTGCGAAAGCGCTCAACCCAGGACACGACGCCGCATCCAGCTCCTAGCATACAAATCTAGTACAAGTAGAAATCAGTATGGTACTCAAAACAACAATCATCCTGATTAAAAAACAACGTTCCAATTGGAAAAAAGCCAATGCCTCCAGCTCATGCAGGGTTGGACTCCTTTTAAAGTTCCAGCTCACCAAGTAGAGATAGGTCGACATCAGCACAGGTCTGCAAAAGAAGCCATAGTACATCGGAGGCACATAACTGCCCACAATCAAAGCCACAATGCCCGTGTAGTCCAGCTTATTCCCCCACTTCGCCACAGCCTGGCTATGGTCCGACAGCGCGTGGTACGTCGCGCTCATGCCCAGACACAGAATCGCGCCCGTAAAGAAGCACGCAAACACGAAGACGTCCGACGACGTGGCCTCCTCGTACCGCGGATGGATCACGTAATACACGTATGCTGCACACGAGACCGCCACTAGCGCTCCAACGAGGTGAGACCAGATATTGACGGACTCGTTGTGTAGGTAGAATAGAGATTGGAAGGCGTGCAGATAGGAGGCGCGCATGTCACGGTATCCGGAATGGATGAACGCGTTGTCGCGGCGCCATGGGGGGAGGTCGTCCCAGAGGAGAAGAAGCCTGGAGTTTGCTTTTGCTGCTTTCCTCGGGAGAGATTGAGCTGGTGTGAGTGTGGGGGAGGTGAGTCCGGTAACAGGTTTTGAATCCGTGATGATGGTGGTCGTCGTTGAGGATGAGGAGCGTCGGTGGCGGAGACCGGCTGGTGACTTGGACGTGGATGTGCCTGACATTGTTCTGAATTGTCTGATTGCTTGCGTTGTTTGGATTGCTTGCGTGGGCCCAAGTCTAAATGGGTGTAATGCTTCTGCTTGAGATTTAGGATGTAGCGGAAAAAGATGGCTTCTAATCAACACGTTTCTGGAATGCGAGCGTTGTTGTTGTTGTTGTATCTTGTAAACTGTTGGGAGTCGGACTTGGCATGTGCCCGATGAGCCAACAGCCAACAGGTACCTACAGTAATGTACCTAGCTGGGCCGGCTGTCGGGAAATCGGTACTTACGTCGGCAGCAGTTATTAGTCCTGACTCCTGAGGATGCCGTGTGCACTCGAATTCTTCTCAAGTCCCTAGAAATTATTCGTCAGATCGTTCAATCTAGTTGCCACATGTGCCAGACGACTTCTGAATTCTATGTGAACGATGCTGTATCAGTTTGTGTGTTGGACACCATCAGGTACCCAGTAGGTACCTGCTGCGGTACGGGTACATACCAAATGGGACATCGCCGAACTTAGCTAGCGCAGCTCGGTTGCCCATCACTCCCTTCGAAGTTCGATAACGTCACGAAATTCTGCGATCTATCGCTTCACCATTGATGTATAACCGCAACACCGAACTCAAAGGCATGAATGGTTACATGTTGAGCTCCTAATTAGCTATGTATCTACGCGCACTCAACACCACGTTGGGCATTGTGACAGGAACAGCAACACACAGATACAAGAAAACACCTTGGATTTGCCCTCCATCATACTCATCATTGATCTTCTCAGCCCTAACGCGTCGCTCGTCCGGAATTCGGACATACGCAAGACATTCCTAAGTTCGAAGATATCGAATGGACGCAGTATTTTGAAGGCCCAAAATTTTAGAAAAGAGTCTCCTGAGGCGAACTGCCGTCGACATTGCCCTTAGTGGGCAAAAAATTGGTGATCTTGGCCGTGTGCTTCACCGCGTACGGCCGAAGGAACTCAGGTAGTCGCGTACCAATAGTGGTGGACCGGGCAGCCTCCAAAAGGGTGCGACCGACACGCTCGAAATGCCTTCATGAGCAGGGACATACGGAGCACCGGTGCGGAAGATTATACCTTTCTGTTGGCAGAAACCACGACACTTGGCGGACAGAGATTATGTCGCATTGTCCGTGTGAAAGCATTGGACCTTATAGTCCCCGCTAGTGTTCTTGACTCGACTACTGTCTTCAAGCGGCAACAGCCTTGAACGCATTAGCCCTGTTCACCGTTGGTATAACCCAGTGAAATCGGGTGTGGACGTCGATGGCGTATAAAGTGTAGTTCTTGCCGCCAATTCCTTTCGGCTTGTGCTCAACCCCAGAAAACTCGGGAAAGGAAATGTGTTCTGATAACTCAGACTCGTCACGGTGCACCTGATGAGGTGCCTTGGCCAACAGGCATACAGGACATTTGAAATGGACGATGGGACGAGGATCAATGGCGATCTCGGCCTCCTTGCAGGCCTTGACAATGCGGTCTTTGCCCGCGTGTCCCAGTCGCTTATGGAGCAAGCCGAATTCGATTTGCTTGGTAATCGAGCTGCTAGTGATTGCAGCGAAGTTAACAAGGAGTTGTTCGTCGCGAAGTATCAACGTGGAAATATTCGACTTCCATTGGAACTTGCCAACGGGCAAACCAGTGGCAGTCAAGACCAATTGGTCTTTACAGCCGTCCATGATGACGCCTCCACGTCGAAGGAGTCTGAGTGAGAATAATGAGATCATATTGACCTCAGCCTCGGGCGCGCATTACGCGTTCGTCAGCTCGAGAAATCCATCTCCGAGTGGGAGACGGTCCGTGCCGACGCCGGTCACCGTGAGATGTTGGCCATAATTGCTGGCCATGATGGACTTGACCGAGACCCTGGTATATATTGAGATACGTAAACTATTTAACATCGTTGAACGTATGGATGTTGCACCCAGAGTCAAGGATACAGTCGTCGCGAGTGATGTGTCCACCATCGGTGAAGCGAGAGAGCATTGTGTCGCAAGTGACCGTCATAAGAGAAAGGTTGCTACCGACGGCAGGAGATGCAGCTGTCGCCGGAGTGCGGGACTTCAAGTAACCCGGCTTCTTCTCCGGATGTAGGCGCCAGCAAACCTATGAATAGGACGACCTGGCTCCATGACACAGCCACAGTCCAAAGTAATGTCCTGAGACGTGGTGTTCTTCTTCGGAGACTTGGACTTTTTCGAAGTGGAAGATTTCGGCTTGCCCTGGGTGGCGAAGCCGATCTTCTGTTCTGCTTTAGGTCTGTTAGCCCCATACGATAGGTATTGCAGCATGTCCGCTTTGCGTAGAAGATTTTTGAAAACCCCATTAATTTTCCACGAGGAGTGGACTTCGGCAAACGAATGTTCGATAGCCTTGATTGTCTGGATAAGATTTGAATATCTCTCAGACAGTCAAGGAACATTCGTTTCCCGAAGTCCACTCAAATTGCCGGAACTGTCCAAGAATCCCGCGATCTTAGAGTATTCATGACTTTTGCAAGGGGTGTAGAATCTGCTAATACACGTGTAGACTAAGGTCAGCGCCGCCCTATCCGCCCTACTGCCATTCAAAGGGGTGTTGACCGGTCCTCTGTCTCATCCTCGTGTGAGTCGGCGCTGGTATGAAGTCCGTCGGCTCCAATTGAAGGTGTTGTTGCTGCTGCGTCGTCGGCGAAGGTTGAAGGGGCTGCCGGGCGAAGTGAGGGCGTTGTTGCGCCAGTGGAGGGGAGAAGTGGTGATTCTGCTCCACTTTGTTCCGGCCTTCACCTAGCAACACCATCATTCCACGCCCCTGCGCACGTCCTTTAACTGTTCATCAAGCGCGAGCATGGTGTCATCATGAAGAGCAAGGACATCTACAATCTCCTCTAGCGCCGTGGCCTTGCAGAAAGGAGAGTGATGAACCAAGCAGAGCGTGCCATCAAACTCTTTGAAGACCACGGATTCACGCTCCAGCATGACATCGAAGAGGATACCGGCCGTCTTAAGAATCACCACTTCTCCCCTCCACCAGCGCAACAACACCCTCACTTCGCCCGGCAGCCCCTTCAACCTCCGCCGACGACGCAGCAGCAACAACAAAATCTTCGATTCACGCGATGCACGCAGCTCATTGATTTGAGGCGGCCGGTACAGTATCCTCTGCAATGTCATGCTGGAGCGTGAATCCGTGGTCTTCAAGGAGTTTGATGGCACGCTCTGCTTGGTTCATCACTCTCCTTTCTGCAAGGCCACAGCGTTAGAGGAGATTGTAAATGTCCTTGCTCTTCATGATGACACCATGCTCGCGCTTGATGAACAGTTTAAGGACGCGCGCAGGGTTACCAGCGTCGGACAGCTCAGCGTCCAAGGCTTCATGGTTCTTTCGACTGCGCTGGCGGTGTCTGACGAGAGTAATAGGATTACTCGGTCCGTGATTATGAATCATCGTCTGGCTGAGACGGAGCTCGAAGGGGTCGGTTAAGTCAGAAGGATTAGACGCTAGCTACTGCGGCCACCTTCCACTTGCACTCGGTCTTGATCGTGTGGCGCCGTGAATCTGCCTTGCACCGACGATCTTGCTTACGACCACGAAAGCAGCGGAAGTACAGCCTAGACATCTTGCGATACTACTTCGACCGAGCGACGTCGAAACCAAGCGACACGGAGAAGTCGTGTAAATAAGACTCCAGCGCTACGAGCGAGGCGAAAGTCTGCTCTTGTGGAAGGCTGGCTGGCCGAGAGAGCCCTCGTCTTCGCTGTCAGAATCGTCTTCTTCGACCTTCATCTTCTCAATATTCTCCAGATTGACCCCCTTCTGCTGTAGGTCGCAGTCCGATTCAGTGTCATCATCAATGGTGATGGTCCGCCGGGCGCAGCGTCGTCTTCGATGGTGATGACCTCCGCCTGCCACGGCGATGGTGGGGGCGATGAGGGTGTGAGATCCTTCAGCAGCGCTTCAATGTGCCCTTCGTTGAACTCCATTGTGATGGCGGTAACGGCGATGATGACAGCGATGGCGGTGCGACGGCGGTATGAATGTTGATAGCGGTGTAGAGGAAGGTTGTGCAGCTTGGCGTGGAAAGGCTAGTTGGAGAGTCACGTGTAGATTGCCGGTATCGGCCTCTCGGGGTACTGGGGAGTCCGTGCGCGCCGACGTTGCGGACTTTTGATGGTGCGGAGTCGCGGACTCCTGCGGAGAAGTAAGTACAATGCCAAGTTGGACTCATATTGGATCACCGCACCTACATATTTATTTCACTTTTTCGCAATCTGGCCATTTAATATGCAAAAAATGCGTAATTAATCAAGTCGATAGAGTCATGGAGGCTCAATAAGTTAGTAATAAGTAACTGACTGCATCAATAATTTGTATACCACCCGTGGGAATCTATCACCACCTGAAGACCGGCGAGGCACGCTGTCGATAAGGTCGTTGATTCGTTAACAAGCGTCATTTCCAATTCATCCCAAACATTTATCGCAATTTTTTCAAGGTGATCCAATGCGGCCTGGGACGTCTTCATATGCGCCATGTTCGGATCCCGCTTGAAGATTTGCTGTTTCACGCTTTGACCATAGGTTCTCAATGGACTTCAGGTCGGGGCTGTATGGCGGCCATTCCAGTCTCCAGAGGAGTCACCTCTAGCTCTTCGAGGCATTCTTTCGCGATTTTGGCTGTGTGAATCGGCTCGTTGTCATGCATAAAGATAGTGTCACCATCGAGCATGGTTGGGAGGTGATCACAGTAAACCGCGCTTTTGTGACGCAGCCTCTCTTCGAGTCCGGATCCCCCGGGAGGACGACGACAGGATCCTGATTTCCATAGCGAATTCCACCCCCAAAACATAAGAACGTGCCGGGATTTCTTTTATTTGGCTTGTACGTAATTGAACTCGGTTGCTTCCGAGCCGACCTAAAATGAGACCATTCCACTGCCTACCTACATAGGTATGTACTCCGTAGAACCCGAGTTATTGTACATAATCACAGGTTCAAGGTGCAGTTCTGGCCGGCAGGGCGACAAATCCACTCCTGGATCTGTCCATTGCCGCGCTCAACAGCGCATTCAATCTGCCTATCAAACGCGACGAAACTACATACGCAAGAGGCTTATCAAACCACTTGAGTGCGAATTGGAATCTTTTTTAGACATGCTCTTCTCTCAAAAATGTGCGTTGTGCGGCTTGGCGATGCATGACTTCCCTTGCCTAAAGGTATCATGCGATTTTCTCCGTAGAAACATGAGGGGCGTATGTTTCTTGAAGCTCTTTGGTGGTAGTGAATGGCTCTTGATTTATGTTTCGCAAATCGTGTTTTGTTGGCTTGCTCGGGTGCCCTCGTTCTTATGGTGAGATCTCCCAATCTTGGGTAGTGAACCGTTTTTAATGCCAGAAACGCGGCTAAAGAGAATACCCTCGTCACTAGCGATCTACTTGGTCTATTTGCTTGCTGTGAAGGCTATATAGACGCGCTTCCTAGTGCGTGCCGTCAGGTGTTTTTTGTGTTTTTTTTTTTTGAATGGCTTCAAAGTTCAAAGGGCGTGGGGGCGTAGCCATGGCTGCTCAAAGTTGATGGGGGTTGGTTTGTGAATGATGCGTCGCGACAAAAAGTGGAGAAATTTTCGTGTTATTTTCTTGGGGCCACTGTACGGAGTATGTATGTATGTAGTACAGTACATATAAACTTGTTATAACGATATTCAGAACAACGATAATTTTGATAAACCGATAATTTTTGATCGAAAATTTGGGTAGATTAAAGGATATTCGCGATATAACGATGCTCAGAGGCGTACACAACAGCATCGTTATAACGAGTTTCTACTTTATGTACCATCAACAGAGTATGTAGTAGTCCGTACACAGAATACGCTAAAAAGAAGGATTCAACTCCTCCAAGCTGAAGCAGCCGCTGGTTCCGGAGCGACAACTTACAAGTGAGGCTTCTCAACCAAGCTAGGTACATAGAGGTAGGTATGTACCTAGGTATGTATGTCATTGTCAACTGATAGATTGTCGGCTGTGACACGACAATTGCCTAAATGGACGTGTCTGCTATGTACGGCGTAAATTGTAAGAAACGGAGGCGGAAAGCGCGCGAGACTCCGAGAGTCGAGAAGTGTCGCCTGATCGTTTGTTGGGTCGGCCGAAGATGCAAATGTCGGCTTCTTATTCCGTAGCATCCGAGACTGCGTTTGATTCTCAGTTGGTGCAATATAAAGCACGGATAGCCCCCTCAAATGCAAACATAGAAGTCTTTATTCTCTCAACCTCGACTACATTCTTACTACTTCAACTTTTTCAGGAAGCAAGCTCGTCAATTTTTCAACATACACAAGATGAAGTTCAGCACTGTTCTCGGCACCTTTGCCCTCTCCACCCTCGAGGCATACCGTGCCTATGCCAGCCCACTCAACGCCGTTTCCCCGGGTCAGTCGTTGGAAGAGAGGGCAATTGAGTACTGCTGTGTGCAAGTGTAAGTTGTTCTTTCTGTGTACACATACACACAAATGGTGTCAACAGCGCCAGAGCCTGAGACACCTGTTGTCCATTTGTCCACTCAGTTTGGCTCACACTGCACCAAATCAATAGAAAATGGCTCAACAACGTGGAGAACCATTTTGTTCCCTATTTCGGAAATACAAATGTACAAGATGTCACGTCAATTGGCATGTGCATGATCTCCGTCGTTCAAGGCCCCACGCGACCAAGCCAAGGCGGCTGCAGCGAGTGGAAGGGACAAACCGTACAATGTTCAGCACAGTATGGTGTTAAGGTCTCGGTCCAGCCTGCGAGTGTTTGCCAGCAGTAGAAAATGGGATATAGAATTGCATGATCATGCTATGCCATGGTTTTTATAGTCGTACTAAATGGGTCACCCGTCACCGTATGGGTGTAATATGAAACCATGGCGAAAGTCGACAGGTTGGAGATGTATGATAGGCTTCGGAAGAATAACAAGACTTGATACGTGCAAGCATCAAGGCGTTGGAGGAAATATCGATCAGTGATTACGATTTACAAATTGAAGAAATGTTATAATTTATTGTTGCTCACAGAGTCACAGTAAGCTCACTGCCTATGCCGACTCGATTCTCGATTGCCCCCATTACCTTGATCAATGACTTGGAACTTGCGTATTCTATTTCGGATTTCGGATTTCGTCCTGGTGAAGCCTGAAGGTGTACATGCATTTCCAAAACTTCTGTTGCAAAAACTTGCTTGGCGAATAGCTAAGCTCGTGTTTCTGCGATCGCATTTATCGCAGGGTAAATAGGGGTATGTTCAGCACAAACCAGTGGCCAGTGCCACAGCACTGAAGTCAAGGAAAAGCGTGTCGAGTTCTCTGTACGCATTCCTGCAGAGTTCAAGGAATTTTTTAATCAGATTGTGTAGAATTATCCAGCGTTGAACTACCTAATGTATGTATCACAACTTCACAAGCGTCAAGAGCGATGGCCGTATCGAAAGCTCCACTTCTACGGCTACGAATATAGGTACCTACATAGTACGCGCTCATTCCTAGTCACGTGTTACACACATTTGGAGTCACTGCGGAGTCGTGAGTGGAGGGGCTTTTCCGTAGCTTTTTTTTTCACCGACACCAACGAACCCAGCCCAGTAACCCGAGCCGCCATATCTAGACAGAACTCCCGCAGCCAAGAATCCATACTCTCGATATCCTCTCACACCGTTGCGCATTCTATCAAAATCATCGTCAGCATGGGCGGCCAGAACAGACAGAGTTAGTGCAAACCTCAGATGCGACGAACAAACCGAACGAGACGAAGGAAAGTCTTAATAGTAACGCATTCTTGCATGACAGACGGCACCGCCGCGCCCTTAAAAAAGGCCAAAGACAAGAACAACGTCGATCGACGAGGACAAAGTCCAGACGAAGATGACTTGAGGGCCCAGGAGGCGAGAAAGAAGGGTTCGTTGGATCCGAATTCCCGGGCATAAAACCAAACTTAAACGAAACACCGGGCATGACTAACCGTTGTGATTTCCTCTCTGTAGCCGATGCGCAAAAAAAGGAACTGGCCAAACAAATCGCTGGCAAGAAGGGCCCGCTGAACACTGGATCTCAGGGGATTAAGAAGAGCGGCAAGAAATAAAAGACAGGCCAGAGTCGTGGTACATGATATTAGGATACGCGGCTGTCACGCGAGGCGTTGCTTTTTGGATTCGATTTGATGTTCACTCGTCTGTGGTCCCTCTGTTTGTGCGTCACGTCCCTTTCCCTCGTCTGCTTCTGCCCTTGATCCCACGCGTGGCTTATTTCACTACGTTTCCTTTCAGAGCGGTATAGTCTCAGCCAAGGGCTTCCGCTTCTTGAACCGGTCTTCCCAATCGTATCTTGAATTTTTCTTGTCAATTCCATCGACAGCTGGTTTGTCGCATCATTCGTATAGATAGCATGGCTTGCGTATTGGACAATGTCTGGGCAGCTTGTCGCTATCACGTGGCAGACAATCGAGACATACCTTACTTGTTGCGGTACTTTCTAACAAATTGATCGAGTTTAAAATCTGACCTGAAAAATCAGTGCGAGCCAAGTTAGGTATGCACCCATGGATTACGATATTTCCTGTGTCTGGACCTTTTGCAAAGTCGCGCCTCGCGCGCCTCTTGAACCCACTACGGAGTACATTAGGTACCTGTTGTGAGGTAGTAGTTGCGACCTTCGACACCCATTGCGCAAGTCCAACATTTTTGCCTTCTTCATCATCCCGCAGAATGGACACAGTAGGCAAACCCAACAAAAGACAGTAGCAGCTTGATCATCATCTGAGTGAAGCGATATCATTGCCGACGTCAACTGGTCCCGGCTGCGACGTCAAAGTGGGGTAATTGACGGTGATCGATCGCTCAATTAGCAAGTGCTTATGTAATGTTCGTGCAACACCAAGTTCTCCACCGAGACAACCTCCTCACGGTGTTACCCATCATTCATTCGCGCTTGAAGCAACTTGCAAGCACTCAACGCTGTCCTTATTGGCGATTGTTGTCGTTGCCCCTCAAAGCGAAGGCCACTCATATTTGATATCGCTCACGCCCAGCGAAAGGAGATAAAGTCGCCTGCTCAAACCAATGACCACGGCCCAGACGAGTCAACGCTGATCTGGTTGGACTCTTTCTCCTACTTGCGCGCTGGTCTTCATTCCTGATCTTTCTGCTGACCCGGTTCTCTCTGTTTCGTGATAGGATCCTTTCCAGGATCTAGCACGCACGAGATGGTATCCAGCTCGGATGAAGGCGAAATTACTGAAGGTGGACTTGGGGATTTGAAGGCAACTTCACTCACACGCCATTCAGGAAATGGTATTGACCGTCAGGATAGAAACCGAAGTAGACAGTCGTCTCCAGAACACGATACTGCCTCCAAGTACAGCAGCTCTTCCCGCCGGAGCCGCTCGCCCCGCGGTCATAAACGCACGCGCGACGAGAAAGACACGTATGGCCGTGGACGCGACCGCGACTCAAGGCACAATCGTCCCCGCTACGAAGATGATTGCAGGGACGATTATCGGAGACCTCGCATATCCTACGATGATATAGATCGACAAAACTCGAATTCGCACTCTGCCAACTCTGGTCGGCGACGGAATGGGGGGGATCGCGAACAAGACACAGGCCGCTCCTATGGTGGCGATCACGGCCGCTATACAGAAAGGGACGCCACGCGGCACCATGAAAGACGAGCTCACTCTCGAAGTCGCTCTCCCACATATCCGCGCAATCAATTCGGAAGGCCAGATGCGGCACGAAGCAAGCGAGAGAGCCGCTACGAAGAGCGCAATCAAGCCAAGACGCTTCCGTACGATGACGATGACCGCTCGGGGCCAAGACATGCCCACAATCGCTCGCTTGTAGGAAACAATTCCCATTCCCGTGACTCTTTTCTAGGTGATGGACAGAAAAATGCTGCCAAAGACAGAAATCACTATAACCACGTCAGACAAGCGAGGCCGCAGCCGGAGGAGGCTGAACCTGAAGCAGACTATGAAGAGCCGCCAAAGATTGACGAAGATGCAGAAATTGAACGTCGACGACGGCGCCGGGAGGAGCTGTTGGCAAAAACTAGCTCTGCCACTCCCCTGCTCATTCACGCTGTGGGTGCAGCCAGCGACAAAGTCGCCCGCATGGCATTGGCATCACCGGCCTCGACGCAGCCGGACACTTCTCACAAGGCCTCATTCAATGGAGAAACTCCACGAACACCTCACTCCGGTATGTCATATTTCTCCCATTACTAATCACGGCCAAATCCTAAGATGATCTAACTCCTTTCAACTCGTTTCAGACCACGCGTCGCCTCGCTCGCCAGGACCGTCTCCCGGTGGACTCCACATACTTAAAGATAACGACCTGATGAACACATACAACGAAGACCAAGGCGCCGACGATGAGGACGGTCCATCGGCTGCCAACTATGATCCGACGGCAGATATGAAGGAAGATGAGCGTCGGCACGAGCTCAGACAGGGCCATGGCGTCCTCATGAATGGTGAGAACATAACAGAGACAATTGAGAGCAAGGAACAAAATGGACACAACGCGGACACAACCGCCTCCGCCGCCGCCGATGCAGCCACCAAAGGCGCCGATGAAGATGACGATGAGTTTGACATGTTTGCCGAAGATATTGACGTGGACAAATATGCAAGCAAGCACAGCGCGGCTGTTGGGGGGGGAGTCGCCGCAGCTGACGCAGAGGGAGCGCAGGTAGACGACAAAGGCGGCATCCTCGAAGGCGACGACAAGGATGGCTACTACAAGATCAGAATCGGTGAGGTTCTCAATGGTCGCTACCAGATTCAAGCCACTCTTGGACGGGGCATGTTTTCAGGGGTTGTTCGAGCAGTTGACATTTCTTCCAAGCAAATAGTTGCCATCAAGATGATGCGAAACAACGACGCGCTACGCAAGGGAGGATACACGGAAATCGCGATTCTGCAAAAACTCAATGCCGCCGATCTCGAAAACCGGAAACACATTGTCAAGTTTGAGCGGCATTTCGACCACAAGGGCCATTTGTGCATGGCCTTTGAGAACCTAAGCATGAACCTTCGCGAGGTGCTGCGGAAATTTGGCAACAATGTCGGCATTAACCTCGGCGCTACACGAACATATGCGTACCAAGCCTTTGTCGCGCTGGCTCATATGCGCAAATGCAGCATCATCCACGCAGATCTCAAGCCCGACAACATCCTCGTGAATGAACAGCGTAACGTGCTCAAGATTTGCGACTTGGGTACGGCGATTGATCGATCCGATGCGGCCACGGCACACACGCAAATCACACCGTATCTTGTCAGTCGATTCTACCGAGCCCCCGAGATCATCCTCGGCATACCATACGACTACGGAGTCGACATGTGGTCTATCGGGTGTACGTTGTATGAACTCTACACGGGCAAGATTCTCTTTGCCGGCGACAGCAACAATCAGATGCTCAAAGCTATCATGGAGATTCGCGGGAAATTCACGCCCAAGCTTTTTCGACGGGGCCAGCTCTCCGTGGCGCATTTTGATGAGCAGGGTCACTTTGTGAGTGTTGAGAGAGACAAGGTCTTGGGAAAGGTATGTCAATTTGTCTTTGAACATGTGTGTGTTTTCGTTTGCTCTTGCCCTTGCTTTAGCCTTTTTGCCTTGTCTGCGTTCTTTGCTGCATATTGTGGCTATGGTTTTTCTTCGGCTGGTTCTGAGTCATTCTTGTTGGGCAAGCCGCAAGAGACGATGCAACTCCCCCCAACCACCGCTTTGACGTTGGTTCCCCATGGTCTTGCACCCAAGACGTCGCGCGGGTAGACATGCAGGGGGTCAGTACGTTTATCATGTTTGCTCGGCGCTGCGCCATTATACCGTTACCTCCATGACTGCATGACATATTGCTTCAAGGAACGGCTTCAAGGAAGATGCTTGGTGAGCAGTGCAGCCTGGTCGTGGGGAAGCCAGGGGTAGGTGAAACGTGCATCGTGGGGTTGGATGCCTGTCAAGTTTCGTCAGCGCCAATCCCGCTAAGACGTGACAGAGCGGATGCTTGACATCGAACCCGCGGGAGTCGCATATACGGTCATGCACGAGCACGCGGCAAAGCATGCGACAGCATGAGGCACCATGCGACAAGCATGCGGGCTCATCGAGCAGGATACGTGGCTAGATCGCAGCTTAGGCCGGCGCCAACCGCTCAAATGGACCTCAAATGGTGCTTTTTAGTTCTTGGCTGGCCACTTTGTACTCCATCGTCGGCTTTTGACGTCGAATGCCTCGTGTTGAGCAAGTTTTCCCTTATTTCCCCTGTTTATCATCAATCATGTTTCGCCCGTTCAGCACGTCCACAACCGATGCAAGTAAAGCTGACAGGACTTCAACTTCTCAGACCGCCGTGAGAACAATGGCTGTCGTCAAGCCAACGCGTGATCTCCGCACTCGTCTCAACGCCGCCTCAACAGGGATGAATGACGCAGAAGCACGCCATCTCAATCACTTCATCGACTTACTGGAGCAGTGTCTGGCCCTGAATCCCGACAAGCGAATCACGGCAAGCGAGGCGCTCAAGCACCCTTTTTTTACGTCCAAAACTGCCACATCGAACGGCAGGCGATGAAGGAGTCTTTGGGTAACTTGGAACAAGTTTGTCTATATTGTCTCGTGTACAATGTCTTTTGTTTGTCTGGCGTTTGGGCGTTTTCTGGCGGAGTACAATATGGGAGGATTGTGTTGTAGGTATCACAAATCATGCAGAAACGCACAAGGCGATAACACAGAAGCAAGCCAGATTTGTAATTTGTATGTATGTATACTTTTGCAGATGCCCTTGCTCGTCTGATGAAGTCGGCTGTTTCCGTGGCCGTCCACTGCAGCTTGTGATCACTGATGTTCCGTTGATAACTTGATATACATACATGAAGAAAGCCATGAGCAACCAATTAAGTGTATTCGCAACGGACCAGAACTCATAAGGTACTCTCCGCCATATTGATTCAGACGTCCGCCGGTCTCTGTACTTGTGCGTTCGCCGGACCCGGCCAAATAATCATAAGATATTTACTATTACATAGGTGGCCATCGGGAACAAAATGGCCTTGTGGCACGGTGTGCTATTGATCGGATCCGTTGTCTGAACTTCTTGAATGGAGCTCAGCTCAGCGTACCCTGTAGGCGGACGCGGAAACAAGGGCAGACATGATTCCCGGACGGAACCGCATTTGAACAAGGCAACTACCTATCTGAAGGCGGCTGGCTGTAGATCATGGATGTGCCTTGGCCGTTGACTGCATCACACGGTAATGTTTTCCTTGATTCTTTGTCCATATTCTTGTTTTGAAGTTGTTTGTCTCTCCTACATCCTAGTGCGGCATTCTCGGAAGGGAGCCAAAAAAAAATAGAATGCAACACACAACACATACTCCGTCCGCTGCCCACGGACTCGAGGCTGAACGACGATTCACGAATCACATCCGTATATTGTAGGTAGAGACCTCGAAAACATGATTAGGAAACACAAGATACACGCGCCACGCACAGATGATGCAAATACCTACATACCTCCCTACGGCGAGCACGTCTCCTCTGCAGTAAAAGTCACATGAAGAGAGACACAAGCATGGTACGGTAGGATCAGGGGCTGGAAGCTTGGCTTGGCTGTTGGTTCAGGGGCGGAGGGAAGATCGCGGCGCGTCCGAAGCCGGGCCGTTGCCTATCTGTCTGTGCCTGAATGGGGGAGCGGTGACATGTGAACGTTGTTGGTCTGTCAGCTGAGTGAGGCCATGGGCCCATGGCGTTGCGTGATGCGCAATGCGCGATGGATGATGCGCGCGATGTGGTGCGTGATGTTGATGCGATGCGTGATGCGATGGCGTTTCATGAGTTGTTGCAGAAAGCGTGCAGATTCGGTTGGCTGTAAAACGCTGAGGCTGTCCATGATTGGTCAGCTATACTTCGCTGCGATTGGTTTACTTTCGGTGGCGGTGGCTGTGGCTGCTCAGTGCTGACGAGGCTGCACCGCCCCGGGTCCTATTGTTATCGTGAGGGCCCAGGGGGCATCTAGAAATGCCTGTTCAAATCCGCGAAGCCACGCGTTGCAAACTTCGGCCGACGGGCAACCCTCACATCAGGGAAGGGATACAAAGGATGGCAATCTTGATTGGCAGCCGCGCCCGCCCGAGCATGACAGTCCGTTCGCGTAATAAACGCATGTCATGTATGTACATACCTTCAATTGCTCCTGTTTACTTTTTCCGTCTGAGACATTGCCGCATAACTACTCCGTAATAGTACACTTTTTTTCCGGCTCTGATGATGAGTCGCCCGACTTGTTTCCCATCCTTGTACCGAGGCCACATGGCAAAACAGGGGGGAAAAGAAAAGAAAAGTTGAGAAAAGGGGACGTGAAATACCTTGGAAAAGAAAGAAGAAAGGGAGGATCGAAGAAAAAGCAAGAAATCCTTCTGCCCTTGCCTCACTTGCCGGCACCGCAATGCAACCATGCGGCGTTTGCCGAGAGAGGAAACTGCCCCATGCTGTGTCTTCCCCGTGCATTCCGTGCTAAGAACTCAGGAGTCATGACAATGGCGTGGCGAGTTGGGCGGCTTTGCTTCGATAAAAAAAAAGCAAAAGACTTGGTCGTCATGAATAAGCCGGCTTTTGCAATGCGATGTTCCGGAATCATGGCACGGAAGATGTGGATTGCAGATCTTGATGCCTGTTTGTTGGTCCTCGGCATGTTTGGGCAAGTAGAATGTGGCCGTGGGTTGATATTGGGTGGTAGTGATTGGGTTGACCGTTGGTAATGGGATTTTCGCTACGGCCGTCGGCTATCGGGCGAGAGACCAATTGGACTACATATGTATTGGAATCTGGAGTATTGATTTCTGACGTGGATTATTGTTCGTCAAATTGGGTCATTGTTGAGATGCGATCATGCCAACCACAAGGACACATGATCCATCCGCCTCAAGCCACTCCGCCAACAGCCGTCCCGTCGATAGACCCGTCTCACTATGATCCCTTGCGCCATACCTAGCCGTCTACGGAGTAGGTAAATATACGTACTCCGTTTATAACATGACAAGAGAAAACAAGGACAGACAATAACCGGAGCGCACGGAGATACATCCGTCATGGTGAAGCGCGCCAAAACAAAACATACCGGACACTAAAAGACTAAGCACGTGCATATCAATAAACAACAAGCAAAGACATAGCATCGGGATGCAAAAGAAGATATTCAAGGGTTCCTGTGCTCGTCGACGCAAGACGTGTCTGGACCCCTTTAAAAGGGGGCTGGCTAGTATGCGAGCAGAGACTCTGAGGACACTTGTTTCGACATTCGTACTCCGTATAGGTATTGCATTTAGGCGACAAGCGCCGTTGGTTGTCTCGCTTGTCTCAGACCCTTGGGTTTATGGCGTTTTGCTCTTCACTGTGTACTATCATTTGTGCGCTTGGGAGGGAGCTATTGAGTGGATGGCCTCACATGCGTCACGATGCGTGTCATGTTCCATCTGTATTGCATGTGTGTGTTTCTTTTTGATACATGTAGGATACACAGCTGTGCTCAGACGTGCATCGTCGCCCGGAGCATCTCCGTTCCAAAGGCCGGGGGTAATATCCAATGGGAAGAGAGGAACATATTAAAGCCGGTTATAAGCAGGGAAGAGAAGACGTCAGGAAAGGAAAAGAAAGGGTACTCTGTACTCTGTGATAGCAGAGACAAGAAGAAGTGAAAGGGAAAAGAAACGAATGGAAAAGCAAAAGATGGAATACATACCTATGTAGAAGGCAGAAAGAAGAAAAGAAGAACTAACGAAACACGATGATGCCAAAGGGTGGACATTATTACCCAACGGATGTCCTCGTGAGCACAAGTCAGGATCAGTCGACGAAGGCTTTGTAAGTTGCAACTAAGATAAGGCAAGAGAGTGGATGGTGTACCGTGTAAGGGACACACTGTACACATAGGTACATTTACTCGACAACAGTTCACGATACAGAGTGCAAACATTCTCATCAAGACACAGCCAGCCCCGTTATTATGGATCTGCAAAGACAAGAGGAGAGACAACTTACAAGATGCTAGAATTACTCCGTAGATACATAGGTTAAGAAAATTCGGAACTCGACAGGTATGCTACATGTACTCCGTACCTACACCAACCTGCACACGTGACCTCTCCCAACACAACGGACCACATCCCCAGACGCATTCTGAATTTCTGACTGGTCACTTGGCCAGCCCCGCTTTCTCCTTTCTTCAAGACTTCAACTCGGAGAACCTGCCCCCGTATTCCGATTCCATCATGCTTCTATTCCAGCTTCTTTGCATGCATCATGTCCGCGCAGCTCCTGCAACTGCCTTTTCCCGCAACCTCCCGGATGCAGCTTGCCGGCAATCCCACCCAGCAAAGGGGGCCGTCTTATCGCCAGCCCCCCCCCTCCTGCCCATCCATTCGCTTCTGTTGCGTGTCATGCATTTGCGGTCAAGTCCTTTGGCCTCCACCTCGTGACATGCATGCAAATTAAATGTGAAAACGAGGTTGCCACTCAGGTTACCAGCAGGACGAGGCTGGCTGATGATATTAAGACAAGCACGGCCGACCGCCGACCGACGACTACCTAGCAAAAAGAAGAAAAATGCAAACATGTCCAACCAAATCAACGAATTACCAGTCGTCGAAGAAACAACCCAACAAAAAGTCCAAAAAAAACTGTATGTCTGTCGTACGTTTCCCGGATCGGTCTATCCTATCCTATGGACCTCTTATCCCACCTAAGAAGAGGGCTGGACGGATGTTTTTCCTTCATCACCGATTCTGTGCGTCATGTAGCATCATCATTCTTCGGTAGCATATGCTGCTCCTCACACACGCATACATATTGGCGCCGCAGCTGCAGGGCTTTCGACAGCGTGCCGTCATCCACCACCAACACAACAACACGCCACTGTCTGACTCCGTCGCTATAGGTAGCATAACGCGATACGGATATGTCCTAGACTCCTAGTTCCTCGAGATAGGTAATGTTACTAATGTATCATAGTCTAGGTATAGAGTTGAGGAGCGGGCGCCGACAGCCGAGCACAGACGGCCGAGCGGCGAGCACAACACGGGCCGCTTCGATCTGCAATACCTAATGCTGCTTGCCGTTTCCTCCGCACGTAGTAAGTGAGTGACCAGAGCAAAATCCGGGGTGGCTACGACTGTTTGGATCCACGGAGGCGTTTTGCTACGGTTGGGTGCTGATGGGCTTGACAGTCTTGACCCGAGCCGGCCGGAAATGCGGCTCCTAGGAGTCCTAGGTATGTAAATCGTGGACGTCGAGGTCGAGCAAAGGCTGGTGGCTTCGGAGTAGCTAACCGCAGCCACAAGCGGTTATTGCCTCGTGAGTCGTATGGAGGACATCTCTCATGGCACGGTTGCTATATTCGTAGCCGCCTCTGCGCTCATGAGCTGGTATTTACGGTCCATTATTGGATCTTTACTTATCGCGGCTCATAATGCATATCTCTTGGGACAAATTCCGTGTCCGGTCCGAACAAGCGGAAAGGAGAAGTCGTGATTTCAACACGCGCCCATCGGAATCCAACTGCCGTAACTCCCCATGTTGACTGCCGTGAGTCCGTGACTCTTCACCTGACGCCCAGAGTGGGTTCGCAAAGAATGCCCCGTGTGATGTCGATCATCGATGATCGTGTACTCACTCTGTAGGCTGTACATAGTACATACCTAGGTATGTATGTCCTACTCTTCCTGTACGTGTCTGAACGGAGCATGATTTGATCGCTTGCTTTGATGCAAATTGGGTGTTTGACAATGTCGTAGACACAAGTCGTAGACATCACCAACCTGACTCGAATGCCAAGCGTCAAGCCACTCAAACCCATCGCCCATCATTCCTCCCTCCCGCGCCAAACCCCGGAACTTGATGAGCGGGATCACGGGCCGACATTCCCCCCAGATTGACGCAAGGACCTGTTTGCATGGACTCGGCAGCCATGTAGAAGAAGAAAGGAAAAGAAAAAAACACAGTGCGTATGCATGCATGTATGTTAGACGAAAAGCAAGAAACGCACAAACGACGCTTGCCGATTTGACGCTTTGTTTCGCTGGAATGCCGATAAGCACGCCACGTTTTTGAGGGACCTACACTCCGTATGGAATAGACGCGAGGTTATTATCGACAGCCGAAGTCTACTGTAGCATTAGCGGAGAAAGCAATTCCACGCACGGTAGGTACCTAGATGTGATGTGTTGAGACCGAGAGACTATTTGGTCAATGGCCCAACCTAAAACAGATTCGGTCGGGCTTTTGGCCCCCTCCCTGCGAGATTCGAGAGAAGGTATGATGTCTGCTTACCTCGTTGACAGGATTGCACTTGTGTTCAAGTCCTTGATGTTATTGCAGTTCGCCCTTTCTCGTGACTCGTGACTCGTGAGTCATTGACTCATTGTACATTTATCCCCACGCGAGGGCGAACGCCCGAGTCTTGACTAGGAATTGATCCGTGTAAGAGACAAACGAATAGGTATGTAGGTATAGCCTACCTACATACTCTATATCCCGTACGTGCACGGTGCAAGGGTTTCGGCAGCAGTCTCCTTGTCAGCAAGCAATATGTACCTGGGCATGAACGTGGACAAGGACAATTGGCAACTACGGAGTAGATCATGATGTGCTGGGAATCCCAGCACAATAGTCTCTGGGAATGACATAGGTACCTTACTCCGTAGTTCCACGGCCCACCACTGTCCAATGTCCATGGATGGGGTTCCATCGGCAGCATTCGCTTGGCTTTTCGCCCTCGGCGTCGCGCGCGAATACCAAACAGCATGTTTCATCAGCCAGTCTTGATCATGCTAGAGCTGTCGATAGTCCAAAGACCACCCACTAAGCCTCCCTTCCTCTCCCCACAAGCCACGATGTCTCTTCGTCATTGTCTTCGCAGCAACGTCTCATGTATGGACGTCCATGACTCCATGTGCGTGCCCGTGTGGCCCCGTGTTACGACAGATCGTCTGCATTGCGCGCGGCGATAACCGTGACGGGTCCGACAATGGCACGATTTCTTCAACGATCTGTGCACCTCCGCCTGTGCGTCCCTGCCCCCCGTCGTTACGCCCGTTGCTATGTACGGAGTAGGTGTAATCCGTATGTTCGATGCAATGCCGTGCCGTAGTAATATAGCAAGGGTGAGCCGGTACATGGCTGGAATAGATGACGCTAGATGGTATGGGACTTATCGGAGGGAATGCGACGTGGCGTCGAGTAACCGTTGCATCGGGTCCTGGGGGCCCGCTATGCTGCATCAGGTTCTTCAGCATGGCGGAATTGGGAATTTGAGACAACATGTTGCCTTCTCGATCCTCCAAGGGGCTCCAAGAGTCGGTTGCCTCTCCAGGAAGGGCCAGCCGTGTTAAACAAAGGTGTTGTGCTGCGTTCGATGGCGGCAAGCGACAAGCCGTGCGCACTCTCAAAGCTTGTGTGAGATCAAAGATGTTGGCATGTTGCCGTCTTCGCGCGCGGTTGGATTGGAGATGCTTAATACGATGCCATGAACACATGGGGCGGAACACGGTCCCTGCTGAGTCTTAGGTACTCATGTAAGGTCATGGGGAGACATTGAGAGCTCATCTCGCCCGTCACATTGTCAACTTCCCACTCGTTTGACGCGAGCCTGGTAGGTCTGACGGCTGGCACAAACCGGAGATGATGGTGATCAAGATGAAAGGGGATGGTGTCCATGGTGTCCATGACCGCAAATGGTGATTGCTACAAGTGATGATTGGCGGGCGCAAGTTCCAGAGCCGGCGCTAAATACCTATCGGGACTAGTGCATCGTCCCGTGATCTCACTTGCTGCAAGTTCTCCCAACGCACGTCGTGCAGCGTGAGCGTGGCAGTGTATCAGGACAAGGAAGGTGCGGCCCAGACAATAAGACAGCTTACTCCATGCATAGGTAATCAGCAGACTTACAATACATATGACAACAACCAGGACAAACGATAGGAAGACAATAAGGGCATCATGATCCCTAACAGCCAGACAATACGACAATAACCAGGACAAACGACTGGGACCAACAACACGGATGTCCTGGCAAATCGACGGCATCCCATCAAACAAGCCAAATCGGTTGCTGCTCCACGGGTTCCAGTGCATTCTGCATCATCCCCGTCCCGTCATTGTGGCGCCAACGACTCAATGCCATGTCCAATGCCATGTCATTCTATCCGCTATTCAGGACAGAACTGTGGAAGGATCGGATGGTCGGTTGACGACCCGCGAGGCCGTAATAAGCACTGCCGCTGCGAATAGTAATCACACTCAGGCCGCAACCAATTCCCCTCTCCGTACCAAGTCAGCGGGCGCCTATTACAATCAATGACATCGCTTCTTATTGTCTGGCTAGGTTGCCGTTATGCTTGTCCAAAAACTGCGCATGAAGACCGTTGTGAAGTGGCTGTGCTCTCGGGCATGATGAAATGGCTCATATCAAGCTGAACCACCTATATGGGCAGGTGAGATGGTGACATCTCGACCGACTCAGCCGCGAGCGACGGACGAAACGGTGATAAACGGCACCACTACGACCGTTCCGGCTGCAAAACACGCCAAAACAAGCTGTCCACTGTCCACTACGCAGTACGGCCAGGCACTACTGCAAGGTGGCATCCGTACCTGTATCACATTCGCGGGATGCACACCGGCTTCGCATTTCGTCAAAGATGCGACTGGAGCCAATCAGCTACGGACCTCACCCTTTGCTGTGACAAACCATGTCTGAGAGGCGAGAGGTTAGGTGTTGCTTGTACGGGGTGCGTTTGTTATTTTGATAGGTGACAGTGGTCACTCGTGGCACTACCAAATTGTAATTTGTGGTTATCAAATTACTTTCAATAGGTGTTCCCGGTGGCACTGTATCAGCAAGGACTTTTGAGCTGTTTTTTCTCTCACCTGATACCTATACTTCGTACGCCTGTTTACGCCCGTTTCACGCCTATTGGCGCCTATTGCGCCGGTCCTATAGGTACCTCCCTCTTGTACGAGTGGCTGCCAGCATCCATCCAAAGATCGTCACATTGTCCCGCTATTCGCAATTAGTGACGGCGTTTTGGCCTCTCCATTATAATGTATGTACAGCCACCGTGTAGCAGTGAGCAGTGAGCACATTCCACCAACACGACTACCTATGACTGGCTTACACGGTGGCGCCTCAAGGCTCAAGCGAACCGCTGCTTGCGGCCGTGACGCCGCTACCTAGTGGTTGACGGACAAAACAGTGAACACGGTGGTGCTGGAATTTCCGGGATCCGGCTCAAGGCCCGCCCGCTTCTTCCCTGTTATTCGCAGATCACGTACGTACCTACAGACTCCAGAGTACCATGATGCAGGCCTTCTTTGAAGTTCTGCCATTTTAAGCGTGTCCAGTCCGTGCATCATGTCCAGCTGCCGGGACCAGGTCCAGAAAGAAAACGGCCTTGTGACACGGCTGATTTTTTTCGGCCTTCCGTTTTCTTTGTTTCTTATTACATTGTACTTCTTCCTTTTTTTCTTATGGCTTCTCCCGGCGGGGGCGGGGCGCATGGCCGAGCTGAATGTACATACATACCTCTCCATATGTAGATTTTAATGTACAATGTCCGTATAATCCGCATGTGCTTCCATTACATGGCGCCCTGCTTGGCCCGGAATGCGTCTTCAGGCTTTGCCCTTGATCACCGATTATACCTACGGAGGAGAGGCTAGGCATGAACCAAGTGTTCTATTCATTAATGCGCCCGTGGATATGTACAACATGGAGGCAGGATGCGCCCACAACATTCCCCTCCTTACACGAGGAGAGACGCACAATGTGACTCATACATGCTACTGGTGGGGGATTCAATTTCATCCCCCCCTACCTTACAGGTAGGGGGGGTCGCATAGGAGCGATCTGCCCCTTAAGGTGCGATTGAAAAAGGT